>PVJX010011406.1:0-53713 GCA_004027295.1 Dolichotis patagonum | reverse complement strand
ATCCAGTGAAGGAGTAGTAAGACTTGTCCCATTTGATGGGCCTATCGGGGGTCCGCTTGGCTTCTCTGAGGGGCTGGGAATGCACATTAGTGTTCGAGCTTTGGATATGTTCCACAGATAAACTGCAGGAGTTGAGAATATACAATACTGTGCTTAGCAGGTCTCTGGTGTGCAAAGTAAATTTGACTGCTCGAAATCCTAGAGAATATAATTCCCCCAAACAATTAATACAGATGATTATTTGTTTTACCTTTAAAATAGTTTTGCATGCAACATTTATACAATTAAAATCTTTTTTTTTTTTGGTGCCAGGAATTGAACTCAGGACCTCGTGCTTGCCAGGCAGGTGCTGTGCCACTCAGCTATATCCTTGGCCCACAGTCAAACATTTTTTACAACATTCCATTATTGATTACAATTCACACTACTGAAAAATCACATGTAAAATGGAAAACAATTTGCCTGCTCTAAAACTCTGCGAGGCTTTTTACCTTCATGAGCTTCTCTAATGTCACCTCCCTTTACTAGCTGGGCACCTGTGAGCTAACCTGTCTCTGTCCGGAGAGCAGTCAGAATGTTTTCAATGCATCATGGACAGGGTCCCCAGAGAGATGGGACAGTGCTCCCTCCTATCAGCAGGTGTCCACTGACAGTGGCCAGCACATACAGCAAGCGCTGTGGCACCATGACAGGCGCAGAAAGGCAGGGCCAGCTGTCCAGTTCTGGCGGCCACAGAAACCATCCTCACCACTCTCTCCAGTTGTGAGGATCCTCTCCTCCTGGCCCACTGAACTACCAGTCACGAAGTATCTTTCAGAGGGATTAAAGAGCAGCTGAGGTTTGAAAGTCAGTGCTTCACCATCTGGTTCTAGGGCCGGGGAGGTCAGCAGCTGGAACTCCTGGGTCACATGGGTAAGTGCTGCTCTTTCAGCCAGCGTTAGGCGAGGTGCGACCCAAGCTGGCAGCATCTGAGCCCCATGCCCAGCAACTGGGCCACTGTAGCTACCCCAGTCACACACAAGAAGCCCAGGCCCAAGGAGATCAAGGGTGGAGTGTGGTCTTGAGTCTGAACCGACCCCAAACCAGCCACTTTCTCCCTCTTTGACACTCTTTTCCTTTGTCAGGAAGTGTTTAAATTAGTTTTGAAAATGATACAAGTATAAGGTACATGCTTGTTACAAAGTTACATACTAATTACAAATACACATGCACAAGTGCTGAAGCAGAAGTCACACCCAGGCATGCAGCTCACACCTCTCCTGGATAAAATCACTGTCCACAGTAGGTCACTATTCTTTTTTTTGTCTTTTTCACACAGGGTTTCACTGTGTAGTTCAGGCTGGCCTTGAACTCTGTGATCCTCCTGCCTCAGCCTCCTGAGTGCTAGGATTACAAGTGTGCACCATGGCACCCAGCCTCTGAGTAGCTATTCTTGCAAACCTGAATATGATAGCTTCTGGCCACATATGGTGGCCGCTGAAAATTAATTACAATTTAAAAGTTCTCCAGTACACGATGCCCACCCGGTGCTTGTGACTGTTGCACGGCGCTGTGCAGACACGGACCATTTCCCGTGTGGGAACTGTTCTTGCACAGTGCTGGTCTAAGCCTTTCCTCTGTGCTTCTATGTTGTTAGATGGCACATGTGGATATATTTACACTCACACCATTCAGGTGGAATTTTGCTCCCTCACTTTTTTTGAGACAAGGTCTTGCTATGTAGCCCAGGCTGGTCTTGAACTCACTAGGTAGTGCGGGCTGGCCTCAAACTTGTGGTGATCCTCTTGTCTCAGCCTCCAGAGTGCTGGAATCATAGGCGTGCACCACCATGCCCAAAGGGAACTGCGCCTTTTTTACTATCTAAATGGCATCACTGTGGACTCACATTTTGGACTCACTTTCGCTACAATGTTGGTGACCGTCCCCCACCACTACTTGTACAAATCAGCCTTTCTTTTTAGCAGCTGTTTAACAGTCCATTTAATGAATGCAGCATAAATCACGCTTCCAGTAGTGATGGACACAGATATTGTTCTCAGCTCTTCACCACTCCAAAGCCTGAAATGCATTTTCTTGTCTTTGCGACTGATGACTGACAGCACAGTTTATTTTTAAATTTTTGGTACTGGGAATTGAACTCACCACCTCACGCTTGCCAGGCAGGCACTTATGCCTGCTGAGCTCAATCCCTGGCGATACTGCAACTTTATATCATCCTCAGAGACACATACTCTGCCAGATAAGCTCGCAGAACCCAGAAGATACAGGCTAAGAAAGGTTTTTACTTGAACCATTTGATGGAAAAGTGAGAACTATAGCAGGAGAATTGTTCTATCAGTGAAGTAGGAAAGAGAAACTCAGACTGGTGTCTCAGAGGCTGGGAATAAAGAACACGTCCTTAACACTGCTAAGCATGGAATTAATCTCAGTTTCTCTCTTATCAGTTTATTATTATTATTTTAGCCAGGGTCTGTCTAGGAAGCCCGGGCTGGCCTCAAACTCATGGCAAGTCCCCTGCCTCAGCCTTGAGTGCTGGGCCTACAGGCGCGCACCACCATGCCTGCCTGCTGCTTCATTAATTATTTAATCCAGTAAATGAGCAGCAGTACCGGGAGGACTACCTGAATCAGAGTGCACCTGTCCTTTACTGGTTCCCTTCATTTCTAGAAGAGGAGAATTTTGCAGAGGCAGGGAGATGATTCCAAACACATTCTAGAAAGCTTATATGAATTTACACACTTAAAATGTGAAGATGCCATCTCACTATATGGGGTCATTATTAGTAAAAAATGAAAAAACTGTATGGGCAAAATATAGTATCTAATTATTTCAGCTTGCATTTGAATACTGAAACTAACATTTTCATTGGTTATACATGAATTATCTCCTGAACTGTCCACTCATAGTCTCTGCCAATTTTATAATGTCAAGTTATTGTTTTCCTTTTGATTTGTAAGATCTCTTTATATTATTGTGTATTTCTTGTTTTCTCCCATTTCTAACAATTTTTTCTATAACCGATTTTTGCAGTTTAAAAGTTAACCACTAACTGAAAGCACAGAATTTCTGTCTTTACTCAGAGCCTGCTACAGTATATGATTGGGTATTAGTTTACAGAAAGCTAAATCTTAGCTTGTTTTTAAAATTTTTCTAACAATAAAACTTATTTTCTCATGGGCCACAAAAAAATGTGGAGCTGAAGAAATTATTAGGCCTTTTAAGAATTTCAATGCATTAATAATGCATACAGCTCAAGGCATATCAGTGATGAAGATCTCTGGTAAACATGTTATCTTACTACCATCTCGATTATCAATGAGGGTTGGGATGTAGCTCAGCAGCATAGGGCCTGTGTGGCAAGTATGAGGTCCTGAGTTCGATTCCTGGTACCAAGAAAATAGCCCAAAAAACCAAACAAAAAACCCTGCTATATCTTAATTATCAGAGAAAATTTTTCGTGTTCTAGATACAAAATCTAAAGAAAATTTGATCTTAATTTTATAATTAGACAAAAATGTTAAAGAAATAAAAGCTTTAAATCTTCCTCAGAGTGTTAATCATTGTCAGTAAAAGGCAAAGGCAAAAATCGTGTAATAGCAACCTTCAAAAGGATATTGTGGAATGTGAACGGACCATTGGTCTGGTTAATAGTCCTAGCGCCAGCTCTGCCTGTTTGGCAAATCCAGCTTCCTCTGTAGCTACATTACATTTAATATTTAAACTGACAGCAGTATTGAGGTAGTGATCATAGCTCCAGAAATGAGCCTGACTTTCCTAAATACATAAAAACAAATGCAGATTGGTTTTATTTTAAAAAGTGTAAATGGTATAATCTGCTTTTATAAATTTGATCTGTCCTCTGGGAGAAATCATGAAACCTAAGCAGATCATTATCCCTATGACATTTTTTCAACCCCTAGCCAAACCCTGAGAATCAGGGATGTTTATCTACTAAACACTACTGGTGAACATTTGGTTTGACACCAGCAAAATGATGTGTCTCACGAGGCTCTCAGGGCTAAGCGGCACATTCTTAATGACTCAAACAAAAAAATGAGCACTGACATTTTCAAACAGAGTTGTGTCACAGAATGAGAGTTATTACTTATTATTTACACAGTTCTTTAGTACAGCTGCTGCTTTACAAGAGGGCCATGAGTTGACTTTTTGTCTGAATAATAAGAGCTATTTTTAATAAAATTCTAAATCAGGAGAGATGGAGAAACTGTCAAGAAAAGGAGCTTGCGTCTCATGATCGCCCATATTCTATCAGAGAGTGACCACCGACAGGAGGAAGGTGCCGTGCAGCGACCCCAGAGTTGGGTGGACACTGACCTCACTATTCGATGAAGCCCTGGCCTGGGGGCCCCGGCAGTTGTGGGCACAGGAGGGACCTTTGATTTCCTCTTAACAAATGAAATTCCCGAGGTTAAGTCAAGGTTACACAGCTTGTCACTGGCAGAGCTAGAAATAGATCCTATGTCTCAAAAGACTATCAAATTCCGAGTTGTGCAATAGTTTGTTTAAAAAAAAAAAAAAGACAGGGTATCTAGCTGTTTTAGTCTTAACTCACAGAAAGCTCTCCGTAAATATTTGTTGTAAAATAAAATTATTTCCTCACGGATCATCAAAAGGATCCTCTCTTAGAGAAAGGACAGGCTCGTCAGGCTCATCCAGCAAATCCTGTTTCTAACTTCACACATTACTGGCCATGACAAAAGCAGAGATAAAAGGCACCGCAAAGAAAGCTATAGGACAGAAGACTGTCTTGAACCTGGGGCTCCCATTAAATGCTTTTTCTAAAATCGAACCAATCTTCTATTTCCAGGCTCTTGGAGAGCTGCTGAGTGTCACTAAATCATGTTGGACCTTTTTTTTTTTTTTTTGGTACCAGGGAATCGAACTCATGACCTTGTGCTTGCAAGGCAGGCACTTACACTGCTGAGCTAAATCCCCAGCCCTTATACTGGACATTGTGAAATCTGAAAAAAGAGAATGCAAGCTGCAATATTTAGAAGTATAGATTGTTATGGTAATCATGCTGCCAAAGCGAGCATGAAAGTGTAAACTGTCAAAGAAAAGCTAAACACTTAACACTGAAATGAGAAGCAGACAAGTGCTTCATTTTCATAGATAATAGAGTTTAAAGTGCACTGAAAGTGGTTTGTTCAAAGATACATGGCTAGGAATAAAATCTAATTCAACTAAATGACAATGTCTTCCAGTGGGCAAGGCTTCAGTGGTCTTCCGGCAATGTCAAAATGCCAGGGCACATGTGAGTGAGTCCTTACGGGGCAGACCACAAACACCAAACCACCTACCGGAGGAGTTAAAGGGTTCCTGGCCATCTGAGGAGGTCTGGTCCGTTTCTCTCACATAAAATGTAAGCTGAGTTGGTTTCAAAGATTTGAAGCCCGGTTTCTGGAGGTTTTCTAAGTAGACACTCAGTCTCTTAAGAGAATTTTCATTGACTTCCTGCAAAAATATAAATAGTATTCACACACAAATGAGAACAAGAAAATCAAAATAATGATACTGACCTTTTAAATGATATTGAGGGTACTGAGTCATTTAGAAGTTAAAAATGCTGGAATTTTACAGCTCATATTTTCACAACATTTTTATTAGTCCAGGTTTGCAGCAAGGAGTGCATTTGTTGTGGGGAGCTGGTACATGTACATGGCACACCTTTACTGTTGTTCACAGCCCCTTTCTCTCTCCTCCTGTTGCTCCTCTTCCCATTGTAGTTCTTTTTAGGGGAATGGTTTTGAGACAGGGTTTCTCTATGCAGCTCAGGGTGGCCTTGAACTCAGTGATCCCCCTCCCTCAGCCTCCCAAGTGTTGGAATTACAGGCATGCACCACAAGGCCTGCCCGGGTCTATAGTTCATTCTCAGCAGGCAGGACATTCTGATCTCCAGGGGTCAGTCACAGGCCAGCAGGGAAGCCAGGCCTGTCTGGAATGTGCAGGGTTAAGCAACCCCAACTCACTGGTTAACCCTTCACAACACACAGGAGAGCGAACACTACGCTGGGGGCTGGGGATTCAGCTCAGTGGTGAGACTCTGGGTTCAGTCCCCAGCATTTACAAAAAGGGAAAATGTAAAAATATAAAAATATAAAAGAAAACATGATTTCTAGTCCTCTTGAGTTTACATGACGATTTTAGTGCCCACATAAATTATAACAGTTTTCATTTTAAAAAAAGTTATATTATCCATTTCTAGTATTTTGAATATTAATTTGTAAATTTACTAATTTGAAAGTCAGTGTTTTCTATATTTCACATCAATTCAAAGCACGAATTACATGGCCATGACAGGATAATGCAAACTTACAGGACTGCATCACACTTGATGTAAAGAAAATAAACTAAACAAACCAAAGCTCACCCTTTCTCTGGGGTGCTGCCCGAAGAAGTCTGGGTGGACCGCGAAGTAGAAAGGCCTCAAGGCAGTGACTGCCTCTGCTCCTGACAAAGCTCGGGAGTAGTGGAACCCGTGGGGGCGGATCTGCTCCGGACAGAACCTTGGAAAGAGATGTGGCTGGTTATTCTCGATGACACATTCTCAATGAGGAAGTGACAGTCAAGTTAAAATTACTCTGCAGGGAAAGCACTGGAGGAGCAAAATAGAAACTGCAGTCTTTCAAAATCTCTTATGTTTTAGAAACACTGGCTCTATATTCCTCTAATGCAATGAGAAATATTAAGCAACAGTAACCTTTCTTCTCTACAACTCACATTAAAATACTAACTGGCTTCACTGCAAATGATGAGCTTTCTTTATAAAGTACAGTGTTTTTTTTTTTTTTTTTTGGTACTGGGGATCGAACTCACGACCTCATGCTTACCAGGCAGGCGCTTAAGCCACTGAGCTAAATCCCCGGCCCAAGTACAGTGTTTTTGTTCTGGCCCCCAGTGAAAAACCAATGCTCAAAGCTTACCTCCTCAAAGGTCTCAGGTGGCGGAACATTTCTGAGTATGTATGGGTGCCAACCTCCAGGCATTCATCAACTGCTTAAAAAGTAAAGCAGCAAAGGAGCAAGTGTAATTTGAAATTAAGGACACATTACCCTTTATAGTACCACCTCCCCAAATGAAATACTTAGGTATTAACCAAACAAAGTATGTACAAAATCTAGATGAGGAAAACCACAGAACTTTTGTAAAAGAAATAGAAGAACTAATTAAGTGGTTACAGGTATCTCACATTCCTGGGAAAAGTCAACACTGTCAAGATGTGGGTTTTTCCCAACTTGGTCTACAGAGCCAATACAATCCTTCTCAGTATCTGAGCCAGCTACACCACACTGCCGACTTGACTGGCTTGAGAGCTGCCTGTGGGCCTAGCAAGGTGCGCTCCTGGGTATCGCTGGCGGGTCATGGAGGAGGAACCTTGGGTGCTGTATCCATTCCCTCAGTTCTCTGGTGCTGTTCCCCTGCTCTGCCTTCTAGTCACCATAAAACTTAAGCGGCTGTGCTCTGCCAGGCCCTTCTGCTATGACGTTACTGCCAGCCAAACATGGACTGAATGCCCCAGAACCGTTAGGCAAATAAACCTCTTCTTCTTAGCTGTGTGTTGGGAATTTGGTCTGATATAGTATCTGAGTAGTTTTGTGGATACTGATGAACAGACTCTAAAGTTTATGGAGAGGCAAGAAATCCAGAGTAGCCAATTTAATATTAAAGAAGAGAGTGAGAAGACTGATACCATTTGATGCCAAGATTTACTCTAAAAGCTACAGTAACCAAGACAGCGTGGTACTGCCAAAAGAAAAAAAGATAGTTGGAAAAAAATCTAGATGACCTTGGGCACACAGATGACTTTTTAGATAGGGTACCAGGCTGGGGTTTAGCTCAGTGGCGTAAGTGCATGCCTAGTAAGTGCAAGGTCGTGCGTTCCATAGCTGGTCCAAAAATAAAAAGTACCAAATGCATCATTCATGAAAGAAATAATCAATATCTTGGACATTAAGTTTTAAAACTTCTGCTATGTGAAAGATGTGATAGGAGAAAAGCCACACACTTGGAGAAAAACGCCAAATCTGATAATGGACAGTTATCCACAATAGACAATAAACTTCCACTCGACAAGAAGACAATCCAGTAAAAAAATGGACAAATGCATGAACAGCCCCAGCCAAGACGACAGCATAGACGGCATGCAATCATATGAAAAGATATCGAGCATCCTCGGCACCAGGCAACTGCAAATTAAGACAATGAGATAACACCCACAGCTGGTAGAATGACCCCGACTCAAACCCAAAAGAAAGGCAACACTGAGTGGTGCCACGAGTGTGGGCAAAGGAGCTCTCCCCACTGTGGGCGAGGATGCCAAGCACAATAGCGTGGCAGCTTTTGACAAACCAAGCACACGCTCATTACGCCATCCAGCATATTTGGGGAAATACTGGTATTTCCCCCAAAGAGCTGCCAGTGCAGGTTCACACCAGAACCTGCATACATGGGTTTACAGAAGCTTCATTCAAAACTTACACAGAGGAAGCCTAACTGGATATTGCTAAAAAGAAAAAGCCAATCTGAAGAGGCTGCAGACTACATGATTCCAACTATATGACATTATTGAAAAGACAGAGACAGGAAAAGGACTGGTGGCTGCCCAGAGCCGTGCAGGGAGGAATGAACAGCTGCAGTCCAGGGGTTTGGGGCAGCAGAACTCTATTCAAGAAACTTGTCCTGCACACCAACAAAAGTGATCTCTTCAGGGCAGACCCTGGGTGACAATGACAGGTCTGTATGGGGTAACTGACAAGCACCCTGCACCAAATGGTGTGGGATGCAGACCGTGAAGGCATGTGCGAACTCTAATTTCTGCTTATTGCTTGGTGAACCTAAATTTACTGTACAAAAATCAGTTTTGGGCTGGGGATATGGCTCAGCAGCAGAGTGCAAGGTCATGAGTTTGGTTCTCAGTTTAAAAACAAAACAAAACAAAACTATATATATATATATAATGTTTTATCTTTAAAGAGTCAAACAGGTAAAAAAGGAAAGAGATATGAAATCAGATGTTCTGCATTACATCTTTAGCAAGACATTCAAGTATAGTAGTCTCTGCCAACCGGCCAATGATGGCTGTAAGTGGCAGGGTATTAATGGCTTTAATTTTTTTTTCTTAGTCCCTAGTTTATTCAAAAAGAACACATGAAATATATTCTTTTAAAAAAGCCAGAGGTTTTTTTTTTTAGCATACAAATCTACTTACTTATTTTTGCAGTGCTCCCGACCTGCATGTCCTGGGCAAGTGCTCTACCACTGAGTCAGAGCCCCAACCCCTTGTGTTCTCATTCGACTAAGAAAATTTATGCCATCTCACTGGCTAGATTCTACTGAATGAGCTCAGTTTAGAGCAAGAAGACTGACTGGCTGTCATAAGACAGCAAACCTGCGGACACCCTGATGTTGGGCTCCCCAGACAGTATCCTAATAACAGACCCACTCTTCCTTCTCTCTCCCCCCCAGTGCTGGGTGAACCAGGGCCTTCCACGTGCTAAGTCAGTGCTGCACTATGGAGCTACATCCTTAGGTTCCTTAATGATGTTCAATCTGGAACATAAAACATTGTGCATACAACAGCATAATATAGCATGCTGCAGAATCATTTCTTCAAAAATAAAGCCAAATTTAAAATTCTGTAAAGTAATGGTCTTTAGTTTTCCAGAAAAATGAGTTCATTTGCTATTCATTTTGGAATCATAGGGTATTATCGTGGCTCATATCTAGGTGTCTCCCCAAAGTCTCATGTGCCCATAGGAGGGGCTTTGGGGAGAAGGATGGATCATGGGTGTATGATAGTAGATTAGTGCACTGACAGGATGACCACGGCTCTGGGGTTGGATGATGGACTTACAGAAGAGGGAAAACCTGGCTGGGCGGCTTGAACCACTGGTGGTACAGATGGATATAATCACTTTTATCAGTCTTTTCACTGATAATAAAAAGCCACCCAATGAGAAGGTCTCACAACTATCACTGGTGTTCAGGCCACCTGGCACTGAGACATATGAATTATGGCCCTGTGTGGGTGTGTTAATGCTTGGAAATGTGGCAACAAATCCCCATGTTTGTATTTTCAAAGTCAGCGATATTAAACCATTGAACTGTGGTTTCTAAATTTAGAAGAAAAATTTTAGCAATAGGGTTTACAGGTTGAAAAGTGTTTTTTCTTTCAATGTTTATTGGTCCATGTTTGCAGTGCAGGACAATCACACTCCCGGTGGGCGGTGGCACATGTGCAGGACACATCTTGATTTTTCATCCAGGTCCCCGCCTCACCTTCTTCCCTCCATCGCCTGAGCCCCTTCCTATCTGAGAAAGAGCTCTGTTTCCCATTATCTTTTATTTTGCTCTGTATTTATAGTCTGGGTTTCTCATATAAGAGAGATCATGCAATAATTAAGCTTCTGTGTCTGATTTCTTTCATTTACCATGATGGTCTCAAGGTACATCCATTTTCCTACAAATGGCTCAAGATTTCTCCACATGATGACAGCAGTCTTCCATGGTGTACAAACACTACACCAGAAGGTGTTTCCTACCTGCCTGTGTGTGTACACGTGTGTACTGGGCACTGAACCCAGGGCCTTTGCACTAAGCTACATTCCCCAAACCTTAAAAAAATTGTTTTTTACATTTTTGAGACAGGGTTTTGCTAAGTCACTAAGTTGCCAAAGCTGGACTTGAGATCCCCTGCTTTAGCCTCTCAGCTTGCTGGGGTGACTGGGTGACAAGCATACCTGGCTCTACCTGCTTTTTCTGTAAGTGATTTTCTAGTTCAGAAGAATAACAGAGTGAGAATGAGGGCCTGTGTGGTCTAAAAGGTAACTAGTCACTGGGGGTGATGGAGTACAGTGCTTGGGATGGGGTCAATCAAACTGAGATGTGTTAGGTGTCAAGTACCTAAAGGACTTTGAAGCCTGAATACAAGGAACACAAAGTAGCTCTTAATCGTCTATTGCTACAGCTGAGATGACTGATTAAGCTTAATTTTACCTGTTTCTTATTATGTTGCAAGGCTGCCCTTGAACTCAAGATCCTACTTCAGCCTCCTGAGTAGCTAGGACTGTAGATATACATTACCTCATGCTTTTACTTTTTTACAAGTAAAATACAGCTGGGGGTGTAGCTCTCTTACTTAGCATGTTCAAGGTCCTAAGTCCAGTCCAAGGTAACACCCACCCACCCTCACACATAAAACACAACCACGTCTTAACCCTGTTATGTAATTTACTATTAGAAAACTAAAATACTTGAAGCTCACATCCCTTTCTACTTGACCGTGCTGACCTAAGCCAATGTAAGGCAAAGATCAAGGAAGCAGATGCAACATGGAAAGGATGCCTGATGGCTAGGAGTGGGAAGCAGGGGTGGAGGTAGAAGGGACCCTTGTTCCCATCTTGCCTCCCACAAGGCCTCTGAGCACAGGCAGGCAAAGGTACTTCCCCAGTCTGTTTCCCCATCCCCTGGGCAATACACTGCTTCAGAGCAATCTGCGTACCCCAAGTTTCTTTAATATTTTTCAGCTCATGGGCAAGCCTTTGGGGGAAGGTATTACATCCTCATGCACTTTTTCTCAGCATGTTAATGATTTGAAATGATAAGCAATGAAGTTTCTACAATTAAAAAGCCTTAAGACCTTAAGACATGAAGACCTTAAGAAAAACCAACCAGCCAATCTTGTAGTTGCTTCCTTGGGTTTAAGAAATAAATGTGTAGTGGCTTGAAGGGTTACATTTTCCATGGCAACAAACAGCCTGGGCGTCTGAATGTAGCCAGAGATCCCTAAATCCTCTTATAAAAAATTGAATTAAGCAGGGTGTGGTGATGCATGCTGGTAATCCCAGCACTTGGGAGGCTGAGGCAGGAGGATCACTACAAATCCAAGGCCAACCTGGATCACACAGAGTGTAAGGTCAGTCTAAACTACATAGTGAGACCCTCTCAAAAAAACCCACAAAAAACAAAAAACAAAAAAACCCCACAAAAAACAACAACAAAAAAACCAAACCAAACAACAACAACAAACTGAATTGACACGGCTACTACTAGATTTAAAAAAACTAATTTTGGTGAAATAGGGATAGACTAATTTATAGGAAGATGCCTATAAACTTAAAAAGATATTTTATCTTGCTATCTACACAACCAAATTACTGTTCTGAGATAATCACTTTCTATAAAAATCATTGGAAAAGTTAAAAGTGTATTTTCTGGCCCTGTTTGAGTCCATGGAGCTGTGGATTTAGCTCACTGGTATAAACACCTGCCTGGCAAGCTCAAGGTCATGAGTTCAATTCCCAGTACGAAAACAAAACAAACCAAACTCAAAAAACAGAGTCCATGGAGACTGAGTGCCGCCTTGCAGTCCTGAGTCTTTGGTTGTTTCCCTAAGTTCTCCTTTAAGACTGGGCTCTGAGGACAGAGCAGAAGCTGTGATCTGATCAGGCTACAGTTTTGGAAAAGAGAAAAGGGATACTCATAAAGAAAAAGAAAAAACCTTCAGGAAGATTCTCAAATCAGCCAGGTAGGGCACAGCGCTCTGGGGTCAGGGCTCTTGGATCCATTCAAGTCTGACAACCACTACTTTAGGAACGCAGGATTCTGGGGTGTCTGTTAGAAAACCTTTAATGTTACTCTCTAAAAATACCTGTTAAATATAAACTTAGGGAAAGATCTTTAGACAAAGTCAAATGCTAAAAATCAAATCGTGGATTTAAAACTGTTACTTGCACTAGTTTCTTGCTGCCTGTATGTCTTCCCTCTTTTTTTTGCCTTTCTGAGATAGGGTCCCAGGTCGTTCAGCCTGGCCTCAAACTCCTGGCTACCTTCCTGCCTCAGCCTCCCAGGAGTGCTAGGATTACAGATACGCGCCATGACACCCGGCTTGGTTTACCTACTTTTGAGATTAAAAAATGAAACTCCAGGTGGAGAGGATGTTTGAGCCCACTACAGTTGCCTGCTCCACGCCCCTCTTCCACCGAGGATCAAACTCACAACCTTGCACCTGCCAGGCAAGCGCTTATTTATGCCACTGAGCTAAATCCCCTGCCCAGTTGGGTGCTTTTTGCATGTAGCGCAGTTCTGGGCTTAGTCCTCAGCTTTGCAGGACCGAGAAGGCAATTTTATTCCGTCAGGCAGAAACAAGCCGGTCCTGGGAAAATGAAATCCTAAATCTGATAACCAGAACGTTTTAATCTAGTCCAAAAGTACAACTGCTAAGAAGCCCTCAAGAGTTCAGCTCTGATTTTCTCTTACGGGAGGACTCTCACACAAAAAATCCAATCACTGTCAGCAAATGTAAGTAACAGAGCGGCGCAGCGGCCTGCGGCCAAAAGCTCCTAACGCCTGGGGCATCCACACCCAAGAAGGTTCGCGGCCTCCGGAATTCCCACAGGAGCGGTTCCCCTCCGCGCCCATCAGCCCTGCACTGGGAAAAGCGCGCGGGCCTGCCACAAACCGACTAACAGACCACTTTTCCAAAAGGATCGAGTATATAAATAATTACTGGCAATTCACCAGTGGGTAGGTGACGGCGGGTCACCCGTCCCTCAAGGGGACTCCAGGGGCCTGCCGGACACGAAGTACCAGTTCCTATTGACAGCTCTTGGAACAGAAAACCGTGAAGGCCTCAAAAAACACAGAACTCAGGAAAGGAGAAGGAAGAAATGGAAAGAGACTCAAGCCGGGAACTATCAAGGCACACGGGAACCCAGACACGCAGGGAAGCGGGCCTGCCGGGCAGTCCGGGCCCACCGTCCCGCGGGCGTGGGGAAGGGCCCAGAGAATGCGCTTCCCAGCACCTCCGGATTCTCTTTTCTAGAAATAAAATTCCTAATTTTCACCTAAATTCTGCAGTAAACCCTCGGCGCAGCTGCAAACCAAGTTTGGAGGACAGGCGGCTAAACTGACGAAAAATTCCAATTCTGGGACAGCACGCGTAGGGACGCATTTCGGGTCCCTCAGATACAGCCACCGCCGCGCCCACCCCGCACAGGCCCTGCTCCGCGTCCGCGCGCCGCCATCCTCTGACGCAAATCCAGGCTGCGGTCTGCCTTCCCGAGCTCCCGCCGCCAGAACGAACCCCTCAGCGCCTCCCGCCAGCGACGGTCCGGGACGCTCTACGCCTGACCCCCACGCCCACGCGTGCGCACCAAGCCGCCAACCCCGTGTGTTCGCCCGTCCGCCCGCGCCTTACGGTCCCCGCTGGGATCTGGAGAGGTTCCGCCCCAGAGCAAAGACGCTCGCCCCTTCTGCCCTGCAGCGCGAGAAGGCAGGCGCAGGCCCCGCCTCCTGCCCAAAGCCCCGCCCCCGAACCCTGCGGGCCAGCACGTCGGCGCCCCGGGTCAGAGGGAGGGGCGCACGCCCTACTCTCCTTGCTGGAGCGCGTCGGTTCCCTGCCCAAAGTGCCCTCGCGCAGCCTGAGGCGAGGCCCAGCACTCGGCCGTGCCCCTCAGAGCGGCGTCAGCACGCGAGACCGCCCCTTACCTCTCATTGGGCGGCAGGTGGTAGTTGCACCCGGACCGAGCACGCGCTGCGTGAGCGCATGCGCAGACCGCTCCGCCCCGCCCCCGGCGCTCGGGTAAAGCAGCGGTTTCTCGGCTTCAACGTCCCACCGAACCACGAGTATTCTCGTGGGGACACAGCGGACGCCAGCTCGCATTCTCCTAAGCGCGGCCGCTTCATTCCTGGCCAGTTTTAATGTGAAGCGTTCTGCGCCGTCGGCGTGGGCTTCTTTTGTTTCGCTCCCGTAGCTGTGGTTTCCTGGAGAAACTGGGAAGATCGGGGATAGCTTTCCAGCCTTCCTCGCCTGGGCGCTGGCGTCACGCGTAGGCAGGACGCTGGCTTTTCCTACACTGAGCCTCGCAACTTCGCCGGGCCCCAGGTGTCCGCCCGTCCTCCCTCACCTTGAAAATCCCCCTGTCCTGCGTCGTCCTCGCAGGGCGACAGCAGCTCTGTGCCTTCCGCCCTCGCCGCCTCCACCCGTCCGGCCTCCTGGGTCCTCGCCACCCACGCCTCACTGCCCCGACGGCCCGCAGCTCGCCCCAGAAGCCGACTTAATTTTCCTCCTCTTGTGGGACAGATTGTAGCCTCATCCCAAGGATGCTAACCTTACCATAAACACAAACCCATATTGTCTTATTCAGACCTTTCTTCCACTACATGATTTTATGGTTTAAGGAGGGGTTGGGGGGCAAGTCGCAGATGGGTGCAAGTCCGTGGTCCGTTAGGAACCCCGCAAAAGCTGTCGGGAGGCAAGCAAAACTTCATCTGTACTCATAGCTGCCCCCCAACCCATGGTATGACCACCTTCTGCCCATCAGTCAGGGGTTAAATTCTCAGAGGCAAGCAACACCCACACCACACTCGCCATCCATGCCTCACTGCCCCGACGGCCCGCAGCTCGCCCCAGAAGCGGATTTAATTTTCCTCCTCTTGTGGGACAGATTGTAGACTCATCCCAAGGATGCTAACCTTACCATAAACACAACCTTACCATAAACATAAACCTTACCATAAACACAAACCCCTCAGGAGCTCACTGAGCTCCTGAGAACAGGATGCCTGGTGCCCTCAGGTGAGCTGAGGCAGCGATGGGAGCACTTTGAGGAGCTGCAAAACCAGTGTAGAGAAGCCAACTGCTTGCAGACTCAGATCAGTGAGTGCAAGTGACAAGCTGTCTCTGGTGAGGAGCTTTTGTGGCAAGGGAATTGATGTACATCAGTTGTATAGCTGCATCTGGTGGCAGGCTTTAAGGCAGACTCTCTGACACTAGCTCATGCGTGGCCCACTCATTACCACTTCCTTCCACACTTCTTTCCCACAATGCATACTTGATCACATTTTGGTAAGCCCACAAGCCAATCCTATCCAAAAAGCATTTAAAAAATGTCATTAGAGGGCTTCTTCGGAAAGGGGAAGAGTCTAGGTGAAGAGATAGAAGACTCCAAGATGCCAACAAGACGAAAAGTGCATTTGGAAAAGGAAATACCAAATGTCCTAAATTGAGTTCATTTCAGCAGATGACTCAAATTCTCTAAGCCTATATATAAGAAGTGATGACCAGCTGTCCAACAAAGGCATGAAATCTCCAAATAATCCTTGTTTGGATATTAGTGTTTTTTAAAAATGTTTTTAGTCACATCCAGTGTATCATAAATCACAAATTTGCAAAAATTCAGAGTACCTCACTAAAGGAAAACTGCTGTGAAGGTAATTTAAATTGTTTTGGTGTAGATCAGAGGGTAGTCTGGAATTTCAGTGCTCCAGTCATCTCAGTATTGTTTTACTGTAGAGTAGCTTTAGAGATTGAACTGAATATACACTAAATCCATCTGATGTCCATAAAGGTTCCCCCCCGAAAAGTTCTGTTTTTCCTTTTACAAAATGCTGCAGTGTTGAGTTTCTAATTTTTTTCATTGTTCAGATTTCAGAATAAAAAGGGGTTTACCATACAGTATTTAGATTCTCCTAAGGTGAAGTCATAATTTGAAAAATCATTTTCAGTGTAAATAAAACTAAATACACACCAGTAAGAATCTTTGTTGCTTGAAAACTACTGTAAGTCATTAAGTATAAAAACTGAATACAGTGAAAACAATATTTTTATTGCCTTTTATTGTCAATGATGACTACTTGAACTTAAAAAAAAGAAAAACAAACCAAGAAACACCCTTATGAACTAACTTTTACTGAAAAGCCAAACCTTTCCAGCCCACTTCATATTCTCTTTCAGCCACTTCAGGGCAGAACAGTGTTCCAAACTGTAAACTTGTTCCTTGTTAACATTGACGGTCATGTGCTTAATGAAAAGCTTTGGGTCTGACAGGCGAGCAGCCAAAATTAACCTTTTGACTGCAGCTTGGTAATCATCCTTGCTCCAAGACTTGTTTTCTTCACATCTATAAAGCAAACAGCTCACAAAGTCAGAGACTCTAAAAAGCAGCACTATGATTTCTTCAAAACAGTCACTTATTGGGTCAAAACTATAATAGTCTTTTTATTTTTTTTAGAAGTGGCTTTCAAATGTTTTGAACCATAGCCTACAGTAGATGGGCATTTTATATTATGACCCATTAACACAGCTTTATGTGTAGAATTAACATTCCATGAAGCAAGACTTACTCTAATGGTGATGTGTTCTATTTCCTATTGTCTTGCATTTTTAGTAATGCTGGTTGGAATACACCAAAATGATTTCATCATGAGACAGGCTGCAGCTAATGGTTTGAAAATCATTGATCTAAAACACATCCTATTACTTATATCCTTGTATTTGCAAAGAATGCCTATACAACTACTCATTATACTGTATATTCTATGTAATGAAGTTTTTAATTATTAACAATATGCTAGTTTTATCTTGCTATTGGCTATTTTTAGATAGCAGCAACAATTTAACACCTACCTAATGTGGTAACAGAAACTCTGTTACATTTCTGTTTTTTTTTCAGTCCTGCCTAATTAAAGGTGATTCACTGGGTGCCAGAATGTACTTTCTCATAGCATTTCTATCAGATCCATCTGCCACGAACTTTGCCTGTGTGTACTTGCATGAAATTCAGTTATAGCAGCCTTTCCTCTGGGCTAGAGAATGGGAAATACAACAGAGAAGGGGCTTTGTGGATAAGAACCACTTTATCCCTGTGTTCATGTTTCTTGCTCTCAGAACCCTGGGCACAGCACATTCTGAGTATGCTCTATGCAGAATTTGAGACCCTTCACAGTTCTTCCTTGACAGGTCACAAGTACACTCCAGCCTCTCTCTCTTGAATTATGTGCTGCCATCACCATGTGGCCTGCTGGTGACAGAAAGGAGGCGTGCACAAGACTGGTGTGTAAGTTGCCCAGGAAGCAGTGTTAAAGGGGAAAAAGCAGCAGATGCTTTCTCCTGCATCCTAGCTTAGAAGACTGCTCTGGGCATGTGCCAACTGTGTGTAGTGTTTCAAAGTCTAAAGATCAACAAAATTCTCACGGAGATTCACGTAACAAGCAAGGCATAGCACTCTAACGCCAAGAGGAATCATACTGGCTTGGATAAGATCAAACATCTAGGCGTGTCACTCGTTAGGCACTAGGGTTATGAAACACCCCAAATTCAACAACAAACAGAAATTGCCCATGTGCAGGCATTGGAAAGCTCTGATGCCCCATGTCCCAACAGAGAGCTCTCTGAAAGTTATAAGAAGAAAGGCTAATTTTAGTGGAGTTTAAACACTAAAGGCTCCTGTTTCCCACACAGGAGTTTTTTGTCTCTTAGGCTATCTTACACTAAACTACTGCAGGGCTAACTTGTAGCTTGTATGTAAGCAGAATTTGAGACCCTTCACAGTTCTTCCTTGACAGGTCACAAGTACACTCCAGCTTCTCTCTCTTGAATTAGTCTGGGAGAAGTTAGCTAACAGATTAGGAAGATATTCAGGCATTGATGCTTCCTTTCAAAGTGTGTGAGTGAGTCATCCAGGGAAGGGGTCCTCTAGCCTCAGTCACACCATCACACAGGTGGCCATAGGTCCTGACATCTGACTCCACCGTGAAGAACTCAAAGTCACATAACTTTGAGCCAGAACATCCAGCTAACCTGTTCTGAAATTCCTGACACAAAGACATGAAGAGAATATTCACCACTCTAAGCCACTAGGTTTGAGGTAGTCTTAAGCAGTAATAGATAACTAAGACGGAACAGAGTTCAATCTGACTATGTGGTTTGTGAACAGTGATAAACTGAAGCAAGATTCCCACCAAGCTCTCAAGAGCTGCAGGAGATCCTTCCTGATACTACAGGTTTCTGGATAAAGCTAACAAGAAATCTGAGTTGCAGGAGTCAAAACTCTGGGACTTTGAAACAAATGACTTGAAAAGGTGTCATGTAGTCCAACATCTACATGATAATATTTATGCATGTGTAACAACATTGTAAAATAAAGATCAGCTGGAGGCTTTATTCAACAGTACTCTGCATTGAACTTAATAAACTATCATTCATTTCTCTTTTAGACCTGGTCCTTAGATTTTTTTTGAGGGTGACCAAAAAGATGGTCACTTTTAGGTACAAATTTCCAAACAGGAGATATGTTATCTAAGTACATAAAGACTCTCTCCTTTCAACATCTAACTCTACCTTTGAAGCCACTGACACATTTCCTGGATGCTACTGAGTATTTCTCTGTGTGTATGCTCAGAGCAGTGGTGCTGGGGATCATGCTAAGCGTGTGCTCTATCACTGAGCTGCATCTATAGCCCCTTGTTTTTGTTTTCTTTCTTTTTTTTTTTTTAGTACCGGGGATCGAACTCACGACCTCATGCTTGCCAGGCAGGCGCTTAAGCCACTGAGCTAAACCCCCGGTCCCCCTTGTTTTTGTTTTAAGCCCCAAATAGGCCTAATTCCCTTTTCTTTTTCTCTTAGTCTTTTGAGACAGGGTTTTGTTATGTAATTCAAGCTGGCCTTGAATTCATGGCAATCTTCCTGTCTCAGCCTCCTAAGCACTGAGATTACAGGTGTGTACCACCATGCCTGGCAGGCCTAATTCTTTGTCAATATAAATGCTAAGGAAGTTTGTAACATATATACACAATGTATATTAATATGTAAATATATAAAACATTTATATTCTAGAGCGAGTGTCAAATCACAAGCTATATTCAGAATGCAGATAAAGTTTTATCAACCAACCTTTTCAAAACTATTTGCAGGACCTGTGTAGAAGTTCCTGGACTCTGAATACTACTAGCATTAGATACCAAGAAGATTTCAATAGCTAAAAGCATTTCAATCTCAGATAAATAACAAGGAATCAGTAGAAGTTTTCGGTATAAATTTCCCTCCAATGGTGGATAGCAACCCAGAGAGAGAGCACCTGAAAGTTAAATAATACATCAATTTAACTACAGCTCCAACCCAGACTTCCAAAGTAGCAAAGTGTCCATAGGTGACAGTGACTCATTCTTTCTTGGGGGTGGGGTGGGGTACTGAGGATCAAACTCATGAGCTCACATGTACCAGGCAGGTGCTTATGCCATTAAGCTAAATCCTCTGCCTCTACAATTATTCTTCACACAAGATTTATTACACTAATTAGATGACAGTGAGTTTATCTCCCTTTTTGTTTTTTGGCTGTACTGAGGGTTGATCCAAGTGTGCTTGATCACTAAACTACATCCCTGGAATAGCAAGGATTACAGGGTTATGGGTGTGTGCCATCACACCTGGCTCTGAGCACAGCTGAAATTACTTGTTCTAAAATTCTTCTAAAATAATAAAGTGAAGGGCCAGGGGTTTAACTCAGCGACGTAAGCGCCTGCCTTGCAAGCGTGGGGTCGTGAGTTTGATCCCCTGTACAATTAAAAAAAAAAGTGATAATTTAAAAAAATACTCTGAAGACTTTAGAGTTTCATGGTGGCAAATTTCCATTTACTTCAAGCCATAGTAAATATGCCATAATTTTGGGATAATTAAAAAAAACAGACTATCTAATTTGGTTTTAATGGGCTTTGGTCTAACAGCAACTTTTAAATATTTATAATGTATACTATATGTTTAGCTGTTACATAATTATATATATATATTTTTAGTATTTTCAAGAATTCTTATTTCTAGTGTCATGGTTTATGCAATAGTGTTCTGATTGTCCAACAGTCTGCTAATCATTTAGATGTAAAGTACATTTTCCTTCTGTAGTGCTCTGTACCCTGTAGCTATATTCATCAATTCACATCCTAAAACTTTCTCTTTTAAAAAGAGATTTTTAAACTGCTTAGATGCTTTTTAGGAGTGTTAAGTAGGGAAAACCTCTTTAAAAAACTCCTAGGACATCAAACTGTACACAGACAATGTTACAGTGTGCTATTTTGCCAAAATGAATAAACCTGTGTGTAAAATATGTGGGAAATGTTTTAAGTTTTTCAAGAACTATTTCTAATGTGTATGCTAACTGCTAGTCCTTAGGAATTTACCATGTTTTCAGGTGTCTGTACTAACCACCTCATTTTAACCTTGATTTACTACCTCTGAAATTGGTAGTAAATCCCATGTTATAGATGTCATTATAAGACATTAAAAGGTTGTTACTGCAAATGTTAAGCTGTGTCTGAACATAAATCCAAAAGATGTTCCAATAATATTTTAAAAGTGCGCACTGTGGTGTTGCAAGGACTTCAATGGCTATAAATTACTAAACTTAGTTTTGTATTTCAGGTATATTAAAAAATAATCAGTAAGACTCTACCCCATCACCCTATTTGCCTAGTACAGTGCATATGCAGTGAGGTGTAAGTGTGGATTATATAAAGGAAAAGTGCTAATACAAAAGGTCCAGAATTATACAGAGGCCTTAATTGCTTTAGTATAGCTAAAAAAAAAATCTTTAAAAGCAGTTCTTATTGGAGATGAAAGGACTCGGAATGAAGAGCAACTACTTATGGGCATGTGGTTTCTTTCTGGAATGACAAAAATATTCTAAAATTGATTGTGGTACTGATCATACAACTTTGCAAATACACTAAAACTACTGTATTATAAATTTAAGTGGTGAATTGTATGGTATTTGAAAATATCCCATTGAAGCTGATAAATTTTAAAATAACTGCTTAGCTGCTTTAACACAAAATTTTATGTCAAAATAAAAGTATATTTATAGAAATGTCACTTAAAGGGTTTTCAGGTACTTTGCTCAGACAGCAGATAAATAGCTCCGATGGAAGGTCATCCTAGTTTCACCATTTCTGGAAAATAACCTTCCCATAACTTCAATTCTAAAAACTGAAATCAGAAGCACAGCAGGTATTACATGGGTCTGTGTGGAGTGCATGTGGGTGGGTGTGGCTCCCGGCACTATGCAGGGAAGCAGGATAAAGAGCTGGAACACACAACGACTGAAGGCAGGTGCCGTGGACACACAGTTCTTTCTTTTAAACGTTTTTCATCATCTTTTTTTAAAAAAATTATGCTTTCAAAAAAATTTTTAAATATACTTTATATAATGACCCAGCACACAGACATATTTATGTTATTGACCTTTCTACCTTAATATATCCTAGTACTTTCTTTCCCTTCTCACTGTGAGATTAAACATTACTACCTGCTAAATCGATCATATGGTGATCGTATGGTGATCATATGATCTATCTAATCACATGGTAGGTAGCCTGAGAAACACTTCTAGCTCAGGCAGAGGCAGCTCAGATGTTTGACACATCTGGCTCAGGGAGACGGATCATGGACACACAGACGTTTGTTATATACATGGCCATGACAGAAATGGAAATTTAAGACAAATTATGCAAGAAGGCAGAAAAAATTCTTTTATAGATCTAGAATACACATGAAATTACTTTCGAATTAAAATACAGGTCGAGACCAAAGAAAGTGCTAGTTTCCTAGGCTCATATGTCGGAGAGGAACAGCTGTGAACAGATCGACACAGTTCTAGCAGCCATGCAAACACTGCTGAGTGCCATGTGCCACAGTGCCAGGGCACCTCAGGGTCTCCTACACTGCCTGTCATGGTGTATTCTAAGTTTCAAAGACCCAGGATACAGCAGGGATAAATAAAATATGCATGTACTCTGTAAACTTTACTCAACTGTTTAACTCCTATTTTATAAGATACATCAAAATGGCCCAAATTCTGTCACTTATTTCCTTTGCTTGTCCTCTTGCAGATATGCTAATGTGCAAAGAAATAAAGTGCAATAATTGGAAACGAGAAATAACAAGCTTCAAGAGCACAGATCTGTTCAGAGTACCACCCTCTCAATAGGTATCAACTGCCATTTTCCTCATATTTAAAATGTCTTAAATATTATAGGTGGACCATGAAATAGAAAATAAAACTAAAAATATAAAATTTAAAACTATCAAGTGGAACTTACTTTTGTAGTGGGTTCTGGCTTTGAGCCATAAGCAACTCCTTCCTAAAGAAGTAATTAATCTTCTCAGAAAGGAAAAATCAATAGGGATGTTCTTGGAAACCATGAATTCTGCCACCGAGGATGACATGCCAAGACTGTTGCTCTCTATACAGGCATCTAAGAGCTTATTAAAAAGCAGGCTAGGCTGGGAGAGCTCCACAGTTTCTGAAAGGAAAAGAATTGGTACCATCAGAGTGATTCATCTTAGCTTCTCAGACTTCTCTTATGCCTTTTCCCCTTGTCCCTTTCTTACCCACTGTAGTATTCACAGTCACTAAAATGCAATTGCCCTATATATCATTGAAGTAAAAAACAGAAGCATGTGACAAAAGCAAACATGCTCATCTCCTGTGTAATGGGGAATATGAAAAGCAGCCTGACAAAGATTTCAGGAGCTGTGTGAGCGCCTGTGAACTTGGTCTCCAACCTGAGACTGGACCTGCAGTGTCTAGAAGGACTTCACCATTCTGTTTATGAAATAACAGTTCAGACCTCATATTTATCTTTGCTGTAATTAAAAAATGCATCAATCCCCAGTAAGGATCCACTCTCAGATAAATACCCTTTAATGGGTATTTCCACGCCTTTGGTTATTCTTAAAGAAAAGTTACATCTCAGAGACTTCCAGCTTCCTTCTGTTCAACTGGGTCTATGACCTAGACTTTAGGTCTTCATCACTTTAGGGTCCTTTGGTGGTACAGGCCTCAACAGGAAATTACTCCCTGTACCTTCAGTCTCAAACACTCTCACTAGAGAAGCTTGCCTAAGCATCAACTTTGTTACATCGCTTCCTAGCTTCCAGACTCCAGGGAACCCTTAGCACAGAAGAAAGTTCCTTTACTTTGCCATTTTTAGGTCTTCCAAAATCTTGTGCAGCTAGTATCTGTTCAGTCTCCCTTTGCCTACTTTTTCAATAACATAGTCACCCATAAAAGGGCTGCAAGATGGCAGTCATTGTGCCAGGCTAAGCTAAAGAATCGCGGAAGGAGCTCCCCATCTTGGAAAACACACAACAATGCTACAACACAGCAGCTCCGTGAAATAAACGCAAAACGGAAGAGCTCTAGAGGATATGCTAAAGGCACTGAGAGAGGGCCCTAAAATGGTAATGGCAAACTGCTTAGAGCTTCCAATAACACGCTTCAATGTGGCACATGGGCCATAGTTTCACTGCCATGGACCTAGAATTAAGGCTTTCATCTTCCCCAGGACCCGTGGCGCAGCTCATTCCTGACCCAAAGCCTTTGCTCGGGACTCCCTCTGCTTGACCACTCATGATCTGAGCTTTCACCTTGGTGAGTTCTAAGTACCCCTGCTTGTGGTAGCGTTCTGTCCTTGAAATGCCTGCATTTATTCCAAGTTTATCTATGTTCCAAGATGATGTAAACTAAGTTCTGTATGTATTTAGTGATAGAAGAAAAAGGTATTCTTCATTATTCCAATGCAATGGAATCTTTAAGATGCAAAGCTTGCTGGGGACATCTAAGCACACTGTTTTTGGATGACACAGAGAAAGAGGAAGGACGAAAATGTTCTTGTTACGAGCTGTTGACAAGCAACCCGGAGATGAGTACCACCGACTTTTGAAACCAGAGGAAAGCGTATCTGTTCTGCAGGGAACACATTTTACAGAAAGTGATTTCATTAAAAAGTATGCTGGAATAAAAAGCAACCCAAACAGGTGGGAAACAGTTTTTTATTAATAGCTAAACACCAGATGGACAAAAGCTAATTAGGCTAGATTTTTAAAAAAACATACCTTGAAGATTTTGAAAACCTGGTAGATTCTGCAAAACTTCAAATGCCTGTCTGTAAAGGCTCTTGGCTATGATTTCATGTGCAATTGTACAGAGCAAATTATGTCGATTAAGCACATCCAGTCTATCACAAGGCCAAAGTGGAGTACTGATTATCCACTCTGATTCTTCCAAAAGAGAAAAAAAGGAGTACTTTACACCCTGAAAATTATACCTAATAACAAGTATTTAAAAATACCTTTTGGAGATTGTGGCAAAACTTAAATGTGTGTACTCAAAAGAGTTCAAAGTTATTAGAAACATATAGTGATAGTCATCATCCTAGGAGGATAAAAATAGCCACCTTCTTCTACTTGTTATTAATTATTCATTCTTATAAGTGTAGAAGACTTATGTAACAAAGATATCTAGATTATAATGAGTACCTAATATAAACTATGGCTTGTAAGACAGGTTCCACAATTTTACAATAAAGCATACATAATTCAATGAATTCTTGGTTTTACTGAGGGGCAGCTTCTCTCTCCAGTTTTTTTTTGTACTAGGAATCGAACCCAGAGCCTTGTGCTTGCCATACAGTATAGTGCCGCTGAGTTACATCCCCAGACCTAGTTTATTTTTAAAACAATTTCTGTGAGGAAATGTTTGACAGGTACAGACTATCTCATATATGTAAGTTATAAACTATAAGGTTAGAGGACAGAACCCTAACTTGCTACAACATTAGAGATGTCAATACTGCCATACCTAATCTACTCACTGTGCCCTAAGGAGACACTCCTGAATACCACTCAGCTCCTGTTTTGGTATGCTTTCTCCACTGTGCAAAGTGTAGGAGTAAACCTTTTTGTGATCTCATCAGCACAGCGAATATAAAAAGTACCAAAGAAAGACTTAACAGTGCCAAAGTAAGCTTCACAAAGCCCTCAGGCACGCCTCTGACCTCAGCTACTTAGGAGGCCAGCCCAGGCAACTTAGCAAGGCCCTATCTCAAAATAAAACTTTAAAATAAGGCTGGCAATATAGCTCAACAGTAGAGTGCTTGCCTTGCCGTGTGTAAGGCCCTGGGTTCAATCCCTCATACTATCAACCCTCACCCCAAAACAAAATCCTAAAGTAGAATTAGTAAACAAAAGGAAATAAGCATTTTAAATTTTTGACAGACATTTTGCTGGAGTCCCTAATGAAATTTCTGTAAATGTCCATTTCTTTTTACCCTCACAAAAATTATTTCATCAAAATTTGAACTTTGATAGTCTGGTAGGTTCTGTAATTTTTAACATACTTTTTTCTTTTTATGAATCAGGATTAATCTCACTTAACATACAGGAGACTGACCCACTGCATTTTCTAAGGAGCGGCCTGTTGACTGGAAAAACCTTTTGAAGAACATACATGTTCTCAGGACATCAAACACTTTTTTGGGGCCTTGTTTTGAAAAAATAAAACTTTACTTATGAAAATTATACAGTAATGAAATTGTCACTGCAAGAAAGGAATATGATATTTAAAACTGACAGAATTAAAAAAAATCTCAAAATTGCAACATCAAAGTGAAATCTCATCTCTCCATATGACTTCTACACACCGTCCCCACTGTCTAGTTGGGGCAAGGGCTCTTCCGGAGATGGGTGGAATGAGGGTCCTGACATGAGGGGTGCTCCATGCCCATTTTTATCAACTACTATCTCCTTCCCAATTCTTGCCATGCTCTTCTGTCTCCCACAGCTTGTGAGTTCCGGCTTGCACTAATTTCTATTTTTGTATCCTGGTTAGTCTTTCTACTTAGGAATCCTCCTGGCTATTTCCTCAGTGGAAGGAAATCTTCTCCAAACTTTCGATCTTGTTGTCTACTCAACCCCTGCATTCCATTACCCCTCAGTAGTGAACAAAGGATTAGGTACTGTGCATATATTACATATATACACATGTACTCATGTATACAGGACATGGGTGCTAGCTAGCATACGTATCTATGTGAACTCTCTGCTGTACTCATAAAAATCTATCTTCCCATCTACAATAAGATTCCTGAGCATTCTTCATTTATATCCTATGTAATAAAAAAAAAAAAAAACAGATGCTGAAAGTAGCCAAAGCCATCATCTTTCCTGACATACAAGGACATCACTATGCTGTCTCAATTTTTATTTCTCACATACCAAACCAACCTGAGTTGCTGCTCCTGGCTTAATCTGTCATTTCTGCTGCATGGGTTGCTTTACTAGGAAAATGAGCACTCGATGAGAAGCTGCCTCCTTCCAGTTTATGCAGAGTAGAGTCGGGGTTTCATGCAGTAGCTGAAACCAGGGCTCTTAAAGCTGGGCTTGCATTTGGTCTCCATTCCTTGGTCATTCTGGGAAAGCTGCTTAGTATCGCTGACATTTTAGTTTATTATTTTTTTGTGTAGTGGGGATAGAACTCATGACCTTGTGCTTGCCAGGCAGGTGCTGTGCTGCTAAGGTATATTCCTGGCCCTACTGTTGACATTTTAAAGCTATAAAATGGGGACTATAATAGTTCCAAATGCAGGCTTTCTATGAAGATTAATCAGGATAACCCAGGTAAAGCTTTTGGCATGGTACTTATAAGGCCTAGCAAGAAACTAGGTTCATAGACTTTCCTCTTTTTCATCAGCACATGTTTTGGAGTACATTACACATACAATCATTGTGAGTAGTTGGTACATGTACACCACACCTTTTTTTGGTACTGGGGATCGAACTAATGACCTCGTGCTTTCCAGACAAGCGCTTGAGCCCCTGAGCTAAACCCCGGCATCACACATCATATGCCCCCTCCCCCAATCTCTTAGTTCCCTTCCCATCTGCCAAAGATCTATCTAACCCTATTTCTTACTGTCACTCATTTATTTTGCTCTTTGACTTATTTAAATGTCAAGTTTCTCATATAAGAGAAATTATATGATTTTTATGTTTGTGTGTGTGACTCATTGCATGTAACATGGATTCAAGGTGTGAATTTTCCTACAAATGACTCAAATTTACCCTTCTTTATGAGACAGAAGTACTCCACTGTGTGTAAATACATTTTATCTGTGCATCTGTTGAGGGACATGTAGGCTGCTTCCAAGACTTAGCTGTTCTGGGTTGTACTGCTATGAACTTGGGGGTGCATGGATCCCTGCAATGACGACTTTAAACTCTTTTGGAGAGACACCCAGAAGACCACCTATTAAGAGTTCACCTTCCCCTTTTAGTTACACAAGAACAACCTTTTTTACACACATATTCACTAAGGTTCACTATGAATCTAGGTCATTATGTAAAAAAAAATTTATAGTAAGTTTAACAGGTGACTTTATACTTTCTTATCTCAGAACTTACCCCTCAATACCCAAATGGCACCATCTAGGCTTCCACTTTTGAGAAAAATTTCTGCTGCAATGTTCACAATTTGACATCTTGGTGCTACCTTTGCAGGCCCTGTGAGTCCTTTTAAACTTGTAAAATGTACTTTTAACTCATACAGCTTATCCAAGACCTTCCTTCCCTAGAGTGAAAATAACGAACACTAATTGGATACTAGCCATTACAGTATTGAGGCACCGTAGGAAAGTAGGCAGAAGGCAGCACCTAGTTTAGTTGCCACCCTAGACTGGTGTTTCTAAACTGCCCAGGCTGTCTGTGAAGCTGGCCTGCTCAGCCCTGGGGATGGAGCGGAAGGGGAGAGGCAGGGCACCTCCTCTTCCCCACTCCTCCCAGATCCACCACTGGCCCTTTCTCAGCGGTGCTGCTCAGCAGCTCATAGCCTGTGCTTCCTCTCAAACTTTCATCTGGCAAAAGGGTCTCCTGCTCACTGTGGAAAAGCACTGATTCTGTTTCTACTCTTCTTCAGCTGATTGATCTGAGGTCTAGGTGGGAGAGACAGCACAAAGGAAGACTACTTGTTACAAACTTAGATAAAGAATGATAGTGAAAAAAGGATAAAACTGTTGGCTGGAAATAGGTTTTGATTCAATAAATTATTTCACAGGTCCTGCATGAAGAGAACTTTGGCCTGGACATCAGAAATTGGATGTATGTATAGTATTTGAAACCAGCAGCTGTACTTTCCTATAAACAGAGTGAACCCTTGACCTCGCAGGCTGCCTTTGGTCCACTGCACATTCTTTCTGGTTGTTGCTATGACCCTTTGCTTGCAGGCTGTACTACAGCAGGCTGCAGGTGCGGCTTGGCCTGTGAGTGTGAGCCTGCACACCCTCACTTTATATCTTATACTATTCTGGGTCAGGTGCTTATTATCATGTCAGAGTCTTTCACAATCTGACTACATAAATGCAAACATTTTTCAAAACATACTTTTAATTTCAACAATTTCCCTTTTATTCCTGTGGAGCCTTCAGCATACTAAGAGCTCTATCACTGAGCTATGTCCTCAGGCCACCATCATTTTTAATGATAAAAAAATATACTAATGATTAATGATTTAATGATTTAATGATTAAAAAAATATACTAATTAAGGTGATAAAAGCACTTTTTCTAAATAAGATAACATTTTAAATTAAGATAGACAAAAATTCATCAACCTCCTAATGTCTTAAGAAATAATAACCAGATTGCTTGTCGCTTGCTTGCTGCCTTCTGCCTGCCCTGCTTTGACAAGGACTGTTTCTCTTCTGCGATGCCACACTGCCTTAGAGCCTGCCCACTATGGAGGGAAACTTCTCACCATAGTGAGCCAAATAAATCTTTCTTAAAAAAAGAAAAAAAAGTAATAATCAAGTTTAAACATATTCTAAAGTGTCAGCAAAACATGCTGAGTTTTCAAACAGGGTCTTCTTGTGTGGGAGCCCTGGTTTCCTTACAGGCTCCCAAACCAAATGCCATGGCTCCCCTGAAGCTGGATGTGAGTGCTGAGATGTGGACATCTCACCCCCTGCCATGCCCCAGTCTACCACAGAAAAGGCTCGAGATCTCCTGGGGCCTTCTGTACAACCAGGCTGGGTTTAAAAGTATTTTTTAATTTATAACTTTTACATTTATATAAGTGACAAACTTAAATGTTATCAAACACATATGCAATTATGAAATTCTCCCTTTAGAACAACTAGCAAGTAACAAAAGCTATACTTGAATAGTTAATTCAGGAGTGGCCACCCTCCAGGTAACCCCATTTCTCTGGCACTTCTTCCCTAGTTTGGGTTTTCCTGCCTTCTACTGGACTTCACTGAGTCTCTGCTCCACCTCGGGGAAACCTAAAGAACAGAAATACAGTATGTTTTGAGTCACGAGACTACTTCTACAGTGAGCTAAACCTTGAAAAGTCAGACATCAAGATGTATGATATATATAGTATCCAAGCACAATCCAAGAGGCGCTTTTTCAGGAGTTTTGTTAATAGTGAATAACCTGAGTTCACCTTAAGAAAGGTGTCTTGAACTCTTCCAAATTACAGTGGTAGGAGTAGGCAAAGTAAGTTATAAGCTGAAAATTGCTTCAAGTAAGTATGACATCTAGCCCAGCCGCCTAAGTATTCCCTGGAAGGAGGTTCCAGATAACCTGTCTCACGCCACCTCCTTTCCATTTGCTCAGTACATTCTGTAATTCACTCTTCAGCCTGCTTCTCATTCCATTTCCTATAATGATTATTAGCAAGTTCTTAATTTGCAGGGTTAACCTATGTTCTGTTCTTAAGTTTTAAAGAAACACCAAACCAAGGCAAAACCAAAACCCAACCCACAAACCTGAAGTACCTTGGACCACTGCAACAGCTTGTGATAGAAGTACATAGCACTGATTCCAACTCTTCCCAGCAATGTTTTATCTATTTCACTATTCTGTGGGTCTTTGATAACTGAAAAACAGCAGGCATATGGAAGGAAATGAAATGAATGGTCACACTGATAGAAAAGGCGAGTTAACATGTGATCATCAATACAGTACTACCACAAGGACAGCAAACTATGTGCCAGCAAACTCTGACCCCAAAGTCAAACTAAGCCTGTGTCACTTTTTGTACATCCTGTGAGCTAACAATGGCTTTAATTTTTACAAGATTATTTTCAAAAGAGAAAAATATGTGATAGACACTTTATATGTTATACAATGACAAAACATTTATTAGTTGGCCTTTTACAAAGATTGCTGAACCCTTCTGAGAAAGACTGTGCAATGGAAAGCTTGCTTTAAACAATCTCAAAACTAACTGAACTGTACTGACTTATTACAGTGAAGACAGCAGCGACTGTATGACGCAAATATTCACATGCTCCAGTATAACCTGTTAGCAAGAGCTTTACCGATCTCAGTGAAAAGATAAGAGTGTGAAATATTTAACACTGAAACACAGTTCTTGCCCTTTTATCACTGCACTCCAACTTAATAAGTAGACGGTAGGATTCATAAGGGGCAGGAGGAACATCTGAAACCTTTAACATTAATTTATCTTCAAATGAAAACTATGCTGAGCTTTACCCTCCTGCTAAGAACACTGCGCCTTCCAAACACCTATTACTTGGTTTAAAATAGTGACATTTTACCTGTCTCAGCAAATTCACAAAAAGGAACACCTGGTCTTTCTTCTTTATAGTCTTGTGTGAGTGTTTCAGCAACACAAGCACAAAATCTTTGGAAATCTGCAAATTTTTCACAGTCCATTTTTACATTAATGTATAAATTTCCCAATTTGGTCCAGTCATCTTTTTCTTTACAATTCTATACAAATTATTAAAAAAAGAAAAACAACTGTTATTTATGCGTATCTATGGGCCACACACATGGAGACATTAAAGACAGAGATTAATGAAACAAACTCTGCATATCTTACAAACTGACAAATGTCATGCCAGTAACAGCGCTGAACTTCACTTCTGTGACTACGGTGAAGCCTCTGTGAAGCCTAGACAGGCATGCACACTTGTTTGTGACTGAAGTTGCTTAGTGACATCACTCTCCGACCTGAACTCGACAGGGGAGGCAGACCTTATGGAAGGCAGGAGGTCCGGCAGCATGATATGCGTGGGCTCTACAGCAAAGTGTTACTCTTTTTTTTTTTTTTTGGTGCTGGGGATCAAACTCATGACCTTGCATTTGCCAAGCAGGCACTTATGTTGCTGAGCTAAACTCCCAGCCCCTGTGTTACTCTTTTTAGAGACAACATTTTACTGTTACCTGGCTGTTGACAACTTGGGGCCTGGATGTCATACTAGACATGACCTTTCCACAGAAGAGGCTACAAAGCAAATTTCAGAAAACTATCTTCCTGCTGATTTCTATTATAACTGAGAAATAATTTTCTATGCCAACTAAATAACTGGATATAAAAAGATTTAAACTAAACCAGATGTATCCGACCTGCAGCCCAGGGGTTGGTTATGTCTGTGTCATGAGAAAAAATCTAAAAATGAAGATTTGTTACTTATGTACATTAGCTGCACTACTAACATGACCCAAGATTCCTCTTGACTCAACAAAGCCCAGGCAAGCCAGGCATTTTTAATCTGCAGGACACAGGCAGAATTGAGAGGAATACAAAACTGGAAGAAAGTGGGAAAGCAGCCCAGATTCCCATTTCTTCCTTTCCATGTCTGGACAGCACAGTGCAGCAGCTTTCTCTGCTTTACACTCTGCAGTCACAGGTATGCACAGCCAGTTTTCTTGTGCACTGTGCAAATCAGCCCAGTCACAAGAAAAAACACTCAACTTTTGGATTATTGTTCTACCTTAAGTTAATTTTGAAAATGAGCACTTACTTTTTCTTAAGTGAGGCTATCATTCAAACATTTTTTGTGATTACTTATTTTCAGAGATCCTTGCAACTTATAAGATAAATGTCATACCTCTACTTCATTCAAGGCTGAATCTAAGTCATGCTTCCAGTGCCTTGTGAACTGTCCCATCTGTAACCTTTAATGATAAAAAGAATTAATTATACTTAAGTTTGCCCCCAGCAAAGTCAGTATTGCTCCTAACTGGTGCTATAGTTTATACCCAAGAGACCTGAGAAATCTGAATGTATAAAGCATGCCATAAAAATTCTTTAGAGGAGCTGGGTATGGTGGTACATCCCTGTAATCCCAGCACTTAGGAGGATGAGGCAGGAAGATCGTTGTGAATTCAAGTTCAGCCTGGGCTACAAAGTAAGCTCAAGGCCAACTCACACTGCACAGTTGAGGCCCTGTCTCAAAAAAAAAAAATTCTTTAAAGGGCTGAGGATATAGTTCAGCAGCACAGCACCTGTCTGGCAAGCATGAGGTCCTGAGTTTAACTGAGTTTTGGAGTTTAACTCCAAAAACCAAATTAAAATTAAAAAGAAAAAGAAATTCCTTAGAACTAAAGAAAATAGCAATTATATAGATGGCTTTCTTCCTCAAACTACAGGCAAAAATAAGAATGAAAAAGCAAATTCCATATGAAACCATTCTGCTGATACACAGAATGTATCACAATGCCAAGACTTCAAAACAGCGTGAGTATAAAGAACGAGAGAGATCATCCCCCATCTCCTTCCCCATCACGTTCACTATTCCCCAAGTATCTGTGACAGAACAAGAGGAAAACCAAAAATGCCAATGAACAGAACCCAAGGGAGAACTGATGAGAGAAAGTACCTCAGAGTACCTTAAAAATAGAGACTTAAAGGTAAGGCTAAGCTCGGCTGAGGGTGAACAGCTGAGAAAGTAAGGGGAGGCTGAGTAGATTAGAGTACAGACAACGGGAAAGAGACTTTAAACATCTGTGTGATTTAAAGAAGACAATCTTTGAAATGGATAACTTTTGGGAAAAAGACGACAATGCAAGCAGCAACTTCTGGCAACTAGGAAAAGAAAAAGACAGGGTGTCACTAAGCAAAGAGTACTGCACTATCTTCAACTATGGGGCTGATCAGGGTGCGCCGTCCCAGTGCTGTATAAATCACTTCAGAGCACAGACAGGCATGGGGACACATACCTTATCCCAGCACTCTGGGGGCTAAGGCAGGAGGATCGCAAGTTTCAGCCCAGCACGGGCAATTTAGCAAGGCCTTGTCTCAAAAACAAAAGATCTGAGGGAAGTAGCTCAGTACAAATGCCTTTAGATTAATAGCCAGTGTAGTTGAAAATTTATTCCAGAATGTTAATGAGAAAGGAAAACTTCCCACTCCTTTTGCGAAGCAAGTGTAACAACTGACATCCAAATTAAATAAACAGGACTAAGGAAGAAAATGTCAAAGTATTCATAAGTAGTAATTGTGAATGACGATGCAACAAAAGAAATAAAATACTAAGGGACAGAACCCAAGATCACACTAAGAAAGTAAAACACCATGACCAGTGAGAATTTTAGTTTAGATTTAGTTATCTAAGTTCTGTATTAGAAAGTTCACCACTATCTTATACAATAGTAATAGATCAAAGGAAAAATTAGCTAACTTTGTACATACTGAAAGTCTTGATAAAAATTCAACAATTAAAAACAGTAAGTGGTAATATGTCCATGTAAGCACTCCCAAGACGACTATAAACTGCATGAATTGCAAACATGTACTAATAAAAAATATTTTGATTATTAAATGTATACCCTGCAAGTGCACAAACATATAAATAATATAAAATTTTTGGTTTAAAAAATTCAACAATTCATGACAAAACACCAATAAGGAGCTGAAGAATCTTTCCTTAGAAACCATTACATATATACGCCTCAAAGTCAGAGGATTTCCACCAAGATCGGGAACCACACAAGGATGCAACTCTACTACTACTCAATTTGTGTTTGAGAGCTGAGCCAGTATGGTTAGACAGAACAAATCTTTTAGGGACTTGTTAGCATCTACAGATCGAATTTTACTAGGAAAGCATAGCTACAAAATGTCAGAGATTCTAAAATTAAACTAATTCAAATTTTTTTGTGTGTCTTTTTGCGAAGGGTTTCATTATGCAGCTCAGGCTGGCCTCTAACTCACAGCAACCCTCCTGTGAGCCTCCTGAGTGCTAGGATTATAGGCACGCACCACCACGGCCAGCTTAATTCAAGTATCAGTGACTTCAGAGTATGGTAATAGAATATTATATGCAAGAGTCAGTCCAAAGGGTACTTAATGGTATAGAAAGCCTCACAATAGCACCAAAATATTAAATATTTATATGAGGAAAACTATAACACACTTCTGAAAAATCTACAAATAAGTCTGAAAATACATTCCTTGTTCTTGAATAGAATGACACATTATAAATGTTAATTTTCCCAAAGCTCACTCATAAATGTAATGTAATTATAATAAAAATACCAACAAGTTACTACCTGGGGTTAGGAAGTTGGTGTTAAATACACAGAAAAGGATTCATGTAAGAAGATCCATGAAAAAAAAAAAAACACTGAAAAAGTAAAACTATGAAAGAGGAGTGGCCCTACCAAATATTAAAGCAAACTATTAAAGCGCCTATAAGTGAAACAGTGTGGTACTAGTGCAGGAACACAGTTTTGTGGGCTAACATACAAAGGTAGACACAGACTCAGGTGTGAAAGATATTTGGTATCCCTGATGGAGGTGGCCTCAAGAGTCACTGGAGTAAGGATGGACTCTTCCACGTTTTGGGAAAGCTGGATGACCATTTAGGAACTACAAAGTTAGATCTGTTTCTCACAGCACACACCTAAGAATAAACTCCAAACAGATGAGGAATCTAACTGCAACAATGAAGCTGTATGAGTAGCAGAAGCAGCCATGAAAAATTTCCTCTAAAACCTAAAGGGAAGAGAAAATTATGACTCAAAATCCAGAAGCAATACAAAAGACTCAAAACTGAGGGCAATAAAAAAAGGACTGAAACATTAGGCTACATACAAATAGAAGTTTTTGCATGTGGCAAAAACCACCACAAAATCAAAATAACTGGAAAAAACTGTAATATACATATACCACTGACAGAGGCCTAACATTTGTATTATGAATCTCAAGAACCTAAAAGAAAGAGGGACAAAAAAGGGACAAAATCAGACAACTCACGCAAAGATGTAAAAATAGCCCTGACATATATGTGAAGGAAAGTTTCAAACTCATTCATTCTTCACCCAATACCACACTGTCTTGGTCGCTATAGCTACATAGCAAGTTCTAACCTCAGGGGGGAGTGAATAATCCCATTTTTAAAAAAGTTGTTTTAGTTATTCTAACTCTTTTACCTTTGAATGTAAATTTTGGAATAAGCTATTAATACATACAGAAATCCTTGCTACATTCTATTAAATCAATGGATTAATTTTGGGAGAATTTATATCTTTACTATGACTAGTCTCTCAATGCATAGGCATAGTATGTACCTATTTAATCTTTTGGTTTCTTCCAAAAGCATTTTGTAACTTCCAGCACTTAAGTTATATATCATTATTTTTATTTAGGTGTTTTGTTTTTGAGTTTTCATGAATAATGCTTTTAAATTCCAGCTTCCCCACTTCTTTATTAGTATACAGAAACATGACTGCTTTTGTGTGTTGATATTTATTCTGCTACCTTGTTGTATGCAATTATTAGTTTTAGGACCACTTGGTAGAGTCTGGGCTTTGAATTTTTGCTCTTACTTCTTGAGCTTAGAATACCTAGTGCTACAGATTTCTCTTAGTGTGTACTGCTTTAACGGTGTCTGCAAAACTGTGATATGTTTCATTTTTACTGTTATAGTGTTTAGTTTTGCAACTTCCTTTTCATCCATATATGTTATTTAGTGTCTAAGCACAGGGAGATTTTCCATTCATTGTGGTTTTCCAGTTTGATTACATTAAGATGAGTGAATATAGTCTGTATACTTTAAATTCTTTTATATTTTTTAAGGTTTGCTTCATTTTTCAGCACATGGGTCTCCCTTGGGGAACGTTCCAGAGGTGCTTGAAAAGAACGGGCACTCTGTTGTTTTGGGTGGGTGGGAAGCTCCATGGGGCCCCACCAGTTGACGGCGGCAGCATTTATTTTACTTCCTTGTGATTTCCTAGTATTCCTCTGGCTTGCCGACAGAGGGATGTTTAAGTCCTTCCTCCTCTGTAACGATAGGTCTGTTTTTCCTTTAAGTTCTGTCACTGGGCTTCATGTATTCTGAAGCTGTTTGCTGTACACATTTAAGATTGCTGTCTTCTGGAAGTACTGATCATTTTCTAAGGAAGTGGTCTTCCTGACCCTCCTCACTTTCTCTGCTGAGGTCTACCTTATTTGATAGTAATATGAGCCACTCCCACTGTGTTGTGGTATGCTGTTTCCTCCTCTGGGTTTTTTTTTTTTTTTTTTTTTTTTGTACCTGGGATTGAACTCGCGACCTTGCGCTTGCCAGGCAGGCGCTTATACCACTGAGCTAAACCCCCAGCTCCTCCTCTGGTTTTTAACCTTCCTTTGGAGAAGAATGAATTTCCTGCCAAGGGCAGAGTTGCCCTTCAGCTGCTGTCCTGCCAGGGCTTCATTCAGAACATCTTACCAGCAGTACATCCTGGGTATCACTCTAGATCAATTCAACATTAGAACCTTATAAAGAACACTGTGTGGTCACCCTGCACTGGTAGAGTACGAAGGACAATAGGGACAACTGTAGAGTTGGCATTTTGGGGGAGGGGGTCTTTTTTGAGATAGGGTCTCGCTATGTGGTTCAGGCTGGCCTTGAGCTCACTTTGTAGCCCAGGCTTGTCTCAAACTTGTGACAATCCTCCTACCTCAGCCTCCCAAGTGCTAGGATTACCGGCATGTGCCACCATGTCCAGCAATAGTTTGAGATGAATTACAGTTCCACAGAATTGTAACTTAACTCATGACCTCACACTTGCCAGGCAGGTACTGTGCCAATGAGCTACATCCCTGACCCTGGCTGTCATTTTCAAAATCTGAAAATGGGCAATTTGTTCCAGTCTTCCTACACAACAGAGCTTAATCCCAGCCACTGTGTGAAAGAGGGAGGTTTGGAGCTGCACTGGTACAAGGATGCTGTCCCCCACCTCTCCAGCCTCCGTGCACACATCCCTATGCCAGCTGATACTTAATCTGGCAAAAAGACTAAAATCAGCCAGCCACTTGACCTCTCTGCCATTGTCCAAAATGCAAAGTTTTAGCACATGGAAAGGATTAATCTAATGTTCAGAATACTGGGGCACCCTACTGAAAATGGACTGTAGTTAAGAACTTTAAGTGAACTGTACTTTTCTTACAAAATTTCACTTCCTAGGTAGATCCTCAAATCCATTTAATCCAAGTAAAAGTTCTAATTTTCACAGGAACATAAATAATGTTGGCTGCCAGGAATTAACATGAAAAACTCCAATTAACTTCACTGCTGGTGCTTGCTGGGTAGCAGCATCCCCGAGAGCTGTGGTTCTCCGGCTGCACCAAGGTATGTAGGGCACCCCAGCAAACCCACAGGGTGGCACTGCAGGGGTGTTGGCATTTTCCAGTGCCACCAACAGACACTGCATGAATGCGACCACTGACTGTTCTGGCTCTAACTCCTCAATGAATGGGACTGCTAAAGTATTTCTTTTGGCCTTGGGGCTCTAGGAACCTCTGTATTAGCAGATAAAGAAGAATGAGATAAAGACAGAAAGGGACTTTGAGAATTCTGAAGGACTCGGGTGGTTGATATCACTTGGTCTTTTTCAAATCTAGTTTTATTTAAAAAGATATGGTTCATTGAGGTACTTATACTTTAGTTTAAAAAAAAATAGTGTATATTACCAGAAGTTAAAGAGCAAAGGCTGGGAACGGGGGTTTAGCTCAGTGGCCTGAGTGCTTGCTTGGCAAACACGAGGTCGTGAGTTCAATCCCCAGCACCAAAAAAAAAAAAAAAAAGCGTAAAGGCTTCCAGAGACCCATGGCTAAATGAAAAAAATGCAGCACAGGAGGCTGTAGTTGTCCCTACAGTCCCAGCCATGTCCCAGGGCTGGGACATGGAATGTGTGCTGCAGCCTGCAGCCTGAGCCCCCAGGGCAGCAGTGTTCAGAACTGTGGACCAACAGTGAAGCGGGAGGTGTGGCCTAACTGCAGGAAACAGTGCTTGTGTCTGTAAAGGGCACATCCCCTCCTTCGCCCCTTCTGTGCTCACTCTCTGCTTCCTGGCCACATGGCTGCTTCACTTGCTGCACGTTCCCTGCCATTATGTTCTGCCTCAACACAGGTGCAGGGACAGCAGGACCAAGGACCATGGGCTGAAATCTGAGCCAAAGTAAACCTTTCCTTCTGAAAGCTGATTTTCTCAGGCATTTTGTCATAGCAACAGAAAAGAGCTAGTGTAAGAGGCACTAAGTAAGAGAAAAAAAGAATTCTTTTGTGCTTCATGTGCCAGATGCTGGGATGAAGTGAGGCACTGAGGGGCTTGGTGAGGCCGAGCAGAGGCAGGCAGCTGAGGCAGGCATTGCCAAGAGCTGGGAGGGCTCGTGATGGCGGCTATGCAGATGTCTGCGAGGATGTGCAGTGAAAAGCGCTCTGCCTTCATCCTTACAGGTCCCTGCAGAGTACACATATACTAACCTTAACGATCATGATTTTTCTCACCTGGATTTGATTTCCAAAATTGCAGATATTTCTTGTTTGGAAGCCTGTAGTTGACATAAAAGCTTAATAATATAGTTAAAATGGTCTGGGTCAAGCATCATCCCAGCTTCAACAAGCTGCAGAAGAGAAAAAAGTGGTTACTATAAAACTGCGGAAGAGCTGAGGAGCCAACGTGTGAACAGAAACATTTAAAATGTTCTGAGTGTTTTCTTCAGAGTTTGACAACCACAAATACACCTTAAGAATTTAAAATACTGATTTCTGAATGTAACAACTGAATTTTCTTCCTGTTAAGTTAGTGCAACCATTTACCCTCTGGCCCTCCTTAGTGGTACTCAGGTGATCTTTCAGGGCAGCTCCACTGCACACCTCCTGAGAAGTACTCTTTGCTTGCTTCACCCGGTGCTGTGGCCAGGGAAGTCAGTGAGAGCCCACGTGGGACCTGCTGCCCATATATACTAAGTACAGAATGTCACTTAGAAAAAATCAGTATGGAAGTTTTTCCTTAGTTCACATTCGCCTCAATTCCTCTCTTCCTCATGGACCTCGGCTGTACTGGTGAGAGAGAATCAGGTGTCTGCCTCCCCCACAGCTCCTCTGGGACACAATGCTACAAAGGGAAGGCAGGAACGCAGGCTGCAGGCTGGCAGTGTCATTGCAGCCCTGCCCCCGGCTACTAGGTGCAGGGTGGAGAGAGGGTGACACTGTTGAGAGTAGAAGATTATGACACTCAGGTGAGAACTGTGTGAAATTTCATGAGCAACATTTCTGCTAAGAATCTTCTATGATTCTACTCTAGATTTTGGAAATTCCCTATTTAGAAATTTAAGTATCAGATTTTTTTGACTGTCTGGGTAAATTGTGTCTCATCCCTTCAGTCTAGATGTGAAAGAAGCACCAAGAAATAAGAATTTGGGGTAAGACAGCAAAACAATAGCAGCAGAGACTAAAAGAGAAGCTACCTACCTCACGGAGTAGTATCACAATGTAAGAAGCTGTAAATCTGATATTAGAAGTACTTTGGGGGTAGGGTGGCTGGGGATTGAACCCAGGGCCTTCACACTAGGCTATATCCTTAGTCCTTTTTTTATTCTGGGGCAGGGTCTCATTGAGCTGCCAAGTTGCCCAGTCTAGGCTTGAACCTGAGATCCTCCTGCTTCAGCTTCCCAGAGTGCTGGGATTATGAGCATGTGCCACCACCTTACCTGGGCAGCTGTTAGAACTTCTAATTCATTAAGGCAGAATTCCTTTTAGTGAAGAATAACAGCAAATCATTGCTGAGATAATTTTCCTATCTTTGGATTCATTAAAATTAGCTCATATCTGGTGATACTTTTGAATGTGTCCCAGAAACCATATGGAGCCATGATTACACAACTTAACCTGAAAACAGTTTGGTGAAAATAACTGTTTTAAGTTTGTTTGATACATAAGGCTCCAATACTTAGTTTTATTTTACATCAGTTCTTCTGAACTTAAGTTTATTGCAGAAAATGTAAGATTATTATATAAAAGAAAATCTCTCCTAAACCCATTGATCTACTCAAAACAAACAAAACAAAACCAAATGCTTCTCCTACATCCACTTACCTAGTACTACCCTAATAGTTTTCCAAACTTCATGGCATAATGGACCAAGGATTATGATTATTTACTGTTCTGTTCTAACATTTGAAAGCACTCCTGTGGGAATACCTGCATTCGCTGGTGACTTCATACAGTGGTTTCTGGCTTGTAACAGAACCAACTCTAAGCATGTTGAAAAGGCAATTACTGATAGACTTAAAAACATATACTCAAGTACTGCTTAAAAACTAAGAGAAACTGCTTGACAAACTAGTGGTATTAAGTAAGTTCTCTTTCCTCAATGGTGTTTGTTACTGAGGTCCGGTATGGTGTACTGCCAAAGGAAGGAGAAGTAGTATCCTCCTCCATGATAATCACTGAACCCCAAAATTTGCTCAACAGTACTGGCATTACCACTTTTAGAAATGGTGGCTCATATTAACCAAGCAAAAATGATGATTGTCTTTGTTAGATGTTCTTTAGTAAAGGCAATTTATTTGGAGAGTAACTGGGAAACATCCCGCAGAAAGCCAGATTATTCAACGGCAGACAAGTTATGAGGTCCTCATGAGGTTTGCGTTTTCTATTTGTTTCTGCAGTGCCGGGGACCAAATCCATGATGGTGAGCACGTGAGGCACATGCTCCACACAGAGTCACACTCAACCCTCCCCCTGCGGTTTCCAACGGCTACCTCGGTTACCTCGGTGATGAGCAGCTCCCGCCACAACTCACAGTGGGGAACTGGAAACAGTCACTTAGAGATCCACTCACCTGCCGGAGTGGTTACAGTGTTGTTTTATGGAAGAAAAACTGGGTGCTTTCCTGTTGTTAGGCCTATTCTGAAGTGGCTGGCTGTGTAGTACCAAATATTAGGAAGTATTCAACAAAAGTTTAAATATTTGTGTAAGAGCCATAAAAATTTTTTGTTTAGTGCCAAATTTTAAATAAGTTTTTAGTTACTGTGTTTCTATTTTATTTTGTCACAATTTTCTATTTATGTATTAATTTCCTTATTTTTGTTAAAAAAAAAAAAAAAAAAGATGTGAGTCACTTCTAAGACCTTACCTGGGAAGTCTCCCTCAGGCCGCTGACTCCACATTGCCCTCCCATCTTTTAGAGAAAGAATTTCCTTTATATTTGAAGAGTAGAGATGAAGACATTTTACAAATCAGAAACCAGTCACTTGGGTGCTTGGAACTATTCACGTAAGGGGAAGGCTTGTAACTACTGGTGTCTGTCTATAAACTATTTCAGGAGGGGAAAAATCATTTCTGAGTTGGACATGGTGGTACGTGCCTGCAATCCCAGCACTCTGGAGGCTGAGGCAGGAGGACTGTTGCCAGTTCAAGACCAGCCTAGACTACAAAGTGAGCTCAAAGCCAGCCTGAACTGCACAGCAAGATCCTGTCTCAAAAAGACAAAAAATAAAAATTAAAAAAAATTCTGAAAATAGTATTCTCTGACATGTAGGATATAAATAAGAAGAGGATCAAGGTGGACATGGAAATAATTATTTTCTTGATTATTCAAATTAGAAAATAAAAAAGAAATCATACCTTACAAAGGATATCAATTAAAGCAGGTACAGCATTCCTTAATTTCATAGTTGCCACGTGCTCAAATATTTGTAGTAATACTTTTAGAGCAGGCTGAACAAAACAAAAGTTACGTTCATTTTCATATCTTTTAGTACATTTTAAGTTTCTCATCTTTATGCTGAAAAACACAAGTTTCTCTAGGGAGTACTTAAATACAGAAATTTATCTGCTGATTTCAAAAATATAATAAAGAAACTAATTTAAAATATTTTCTAAAAATAATATTCTCAGGTTACTTACCAGCATTTTAATCATTATGCTGAGGTTGACTACCTGAAATACTTCTTTCAATAAACAGTATTTGAGTAAAGAAAGCAGGAGCTCATTGAGTACTTGTAAGTCAAAATGTCTCCCAGGAGGAAACTTCCTATAGTACTCCATAAATATGTTTACTGAAAATGAAAAATAAGTCATTTGTTGCTTTTAAGACATCTATGTTTTCTAAGAAAAATTTTCTACATTTAAAAGATAGTAGTAATAAATTAATTATCTTGAAAGGCACACTGCCAATACCATCTTGAAACACTCAATGAAAATTAAAACAAAAGTCAAAAGGGAAGTAACATTTGAAGTGAACCAAGTACATTCAGCATTCAGAGTGGGAGCCCACTCAGACACCATCCATGGGCCCCCAGGCCAAGCTGCCGAACACGCCCAGGCCTGAGCCTTGCTGCCGGCCGTGTCTGTGAGAAGCTGCTGGAGGGTGCACACTGCTTTAACAGATGCCTATTTTAGTTCTCTCAATTCTACCAAAGCATTGACTCAAGATATTTTTTATTGCCATTTATGATTATTGATATTTTACTAAAAATATATCAATTAATTTTGGAGCTTTAAAATTTTTTTTCTGTCCAATTCCTTAATCTACTTTCTAGACAGCATTTTGACTATTTCTAACTTTTTTGCATTAATTTTAGTACAGTTAACTGGGAGCTGGGTGTGCTGTACTGTTAACTGTACAGGCATGGGGAGCCCATGCCTGTAATCCCAGCATTCTGGAGCCTGAGGCAGGAGGATCACCTTAAATTCAAGACCTGAGTGCCAGTGATCCCATCCTACAGAAAACAAAATAAGACCCCAAATTATCTTAGGTCACTTCATCATTTTGTTCCTCACTTCAAAACTTCCCAGATGAAACTCTACACACTTTGGCTAAAACTGCCTTAGTAAAAGTTTTTTACTTTTACTTTGTTTTTAAACAGAGTTGCTGGCCTTGAATTCACTTTGTAGCCCAGGCTGACTCTGAGCTCGTGGTGATCCTCCTGCCTGTCTCCCAAAGGCTGGGATTTTAGGTGTGCACCACCACAGCTGGCTGCTTTTGGTTTTATTTTTGTGTTAATTATCAATACTGGAAATACTTATTTCTAGCTGAGTTACTAGCAAGATTAATTACTAGCTGGTGATGCTTCCAAGTCAGTAATGACAAAGTTCAGTAGCACAATTGAAGAATTTTAAAATTATAATACTTTTAAACAACTTTAATATGGTACAATATTTAACACTGCTAGAAAACTGCTGTATATATACATTTGTGGACACAGAGATAAACCTTGCTTTGGGGGGGCTGTATTTACATTCTAAATCTGCCGTAGGAGCACAGAGTATTTATTATAATTCATTAATAAAACCAGAACTGCAGATATTCTTAAAAACTAGTTAAAAAGAATCTGTGTGTAATTTTCCACTAATTTCTTTGTGACTCTCCTTTTTGCATTATTTTTAAAATGTTAATATACTTTAAAAAAGTAACTCTGTTGGCTGGCAAAGGTTCAAGCATTTGACAGCTTTTGATACAAACTGCTACCTTGCTTTTTAAAAGATTCTGTTTACTGGTTCTGAACATTTCCCCAAGGACCTCACCACCTTCAGGTGCCCCTCATTCCCCTAACCACCTTCTAGTGTCCCTCGCTATTCTCCAGATCTCAGGTGCGGAAGCAATGCTCAGCCTGTAGTAAACAGCTGACTGAACTCCTGTTATTCTTATAAATTCAAATATTTTGGTACATTATCAATGGTAAATCTAAAATGTTCTAATGGTTTTTATTTATTTCAAAGCGAAAAAAATTTCAAAATACACCAATTGGGACAATAATGTCTAATGGCTTTTTAAAGTTTAAATTTGTATGATCAAGTTTATATCTTTTGTACTTTAATTAAAATTATGGAAATTACATCTTTTCAAAAAAGTGAATTAAAAAAAACTTACAGTTTTCTCCTGAAGTGCTATTACAGTATACTGATTCATTTTGGTTACACTAAACACAAGTTTTTCCAAATGTTTAGTCATTAAACTTCTGGAAAGGAAATTTTATGTGGAAGTTTAAATATAAAACATAAAAGAAGACCCATGGTCGTATTCGTAGGTATCCACCCAAAAGAAACGAAAACAGGGATCCAGACACTTCCACATCAAGGTTATTAGCAACTTCACTCACCGACAGCCAAAGGCGGGAGCAACAGAAAAGAGAAACGTGATGTATACATACAAGGGAAAGTTAGCCTTAGTAAGGAAGGGAATTCTGTTACACAACCTTGGAGACATTATGCTGAGAAAGAAGTTGTGAAAGAACTCCACTTACATGAAGAACCTAGAGTAGGCAACAGAGAAGGTAGATTAGCGGTTATTAGGAGGTAGCTGCTAGGAGCAATGAGAAGTTACTGTTAGGATACAGTTCTATTTAGAATGATGAAAAGTTCTGAAAATGGATAGTGGTGATGGTTATACTGTGAATGTACTTAATGCCAGTGGAAAAATGTTTAAATGTGTGCATATGCGTACACATGTACACGCATGTGCACAAACATAAACTGAAAATGTTCTAGGTTACCAAAAGATGCTAAAGAGACAGCCAACCAAATGAATAGTTGATGCTGGACTGGGTCCTTGGCTGGGGTTAAAGGGAGAAATGCTGTAAAGTCACAGAATCTGAATACAAACAGATAAGACAAAACCACCATGCCTTACCTGAAAGGATAGCCTTTGGGAAATATGCACTGAAGTATTTAGGGGCAAAGGACCGTGACAAATGTAACTTACCTTTAAGTGGTGACTGCATCACATACACACACACACTCAACACACTCACATGCCTGTGTGTGGGCATAAAGTACAAGTAATGTAGGATACAAATATTCTTTGTATTATTTTTATGGTTGCAAATTATTTCAAAATAAAGTTCAAATTCCATGGGGCTATTCTACAGAGCTCCCAGTTCAATACATGCCTTATGTGGATGGTATTCTGAGTTTATCTTTCTACACTGCCATCCTGTTATCTTAATACCATTTATTAAATAACTTCTTTCTCAAATCATATGGTCTTTGTCAACACTAAGCCCCTTGTATATAATGTAGTCTATTCTGAGCTTTCTACTCAACTGCTCTAAGTTTCTATTTTTTCTAACAATTTCCACAGGCTTTTTTTAGACAAGGTCTCACTATTCAGTTTGGTCTGTCCTTGGATTCAAGCCCATGGCATTCCTCCTGCCTCAGCCTAAGTGCTAGGATTACAGGTGTGCACCTGAGTCCACAAGCTCATGATGAGTTCTTGTATTTATTGTTTGCTATAAGCTCTTACTTTTCTGTATCAATTGCTTTAAAACTAAATTCAGATATATTTCTCCTATGGCCATAGTGGGCCTTCACACGGAACTACACCTCTGGGACTCTGCACCGTCTCCGTGCCGTTTCCTTCTTCTTTGGTTCCTGTTATGACCCGTTATTTCTGGAACTGAAAATTCATCCACGTCCAACTGTGTGCAGCTTCTTCTCCTTGGCGATTACAATCCTGCAGATCCCATTCTCACCTAGGGTCCTATCTCCTCTCCTCTGCTCATTATGAAGTTCCAAGATGCTTCTCCTAACCTTTGGGGAAATGCTGGGCACTGCCAGACCTGGTTTCCAGCCAAATGAGGTTGCTGGCAGATGCGTGGGAAGCTGTGGTGTGCTGTGTCATGGACAAATAAGTACCCTCCTCCTTGGGCTCATAGTTTGATATGGGGAGAGGGAAATGAATAGCAAGGGGCTATGGAATCAGATAAGGGCCTGACACAGAAACTGATGCTATTTACTACGTCTGTGCTCTAGAAGCCAAGCAGGCGGTGGCCATAGGGAAACAGCTAGAAGGAGACACATCCCAGCCAAGGGGCAGGGGCAGGGGCAGAGGCAGGGGTAGCATTGAGCTGGCCAGTTAGGCAGCTACACACGACTCCCTGGGGATGGTGTGCTGGCCACCAGATAAGTGTAAAAAAGATGGAGGGAAGGATCTGGTTCTAAATGATCCCCTTACATAGATTTAAAGGCTAATTAACAGTTCCCCTTTGTCCTAATCTATACATGGAATTTCTTTTTTTTTTTTTTTAATTTGAAAGAGAATAAAACAAAAGGGGACAGTACAGAGCAGATCAGAACAGGACAACATAGGCAACACAGTATACATGGAATTCTAAGTCATGAAAATATTATTATATAAGGAAGTTATGGTAGATAATTTTTTATTAACCAAATTACTATATTTAGTTTTAAGCCTAAGGCCAACTAAGCCATTAAGGGCATTCAGCTTTTAGACTTAGGAAGTATTAAAACTTATTTTCAAACTATAAGACAAAACAGCACATTAATAAATCTGTAATATTCAGTTGCTTCATACCTGCACGCTGTAGTAAACATAGTTCATTGATACTTATATATTTCTTAAACACATCCATGCAAACCTACAAGTCAAAAAATGTAAAATTATCTTTCTGTATTTCATAAGAACTACAAAAATTTCAATTTTATCCTTTGACTTACTTCAAAATTTTAAAATGAGCTAAAGACTGGTGTTCAGTTAACTAACAGGTTTGAAATGCATACTGAATTCATTATAGAAATCTTATTTAAATTACTTTAAAAATAATCATTTGCTGGTGTCAGGATAAACACAGCTTATCAGAACAGAGCCCATAGAGAACCACTGTTATACTGTCACCAGATCTGTGACATGGTGACATAGCTGTGCCACGGGGGAATGATCATCTATTTAATAAATGGTTCTGGGTAACCTGGAAGTACACATGGAAAAAAAGTGGTCTTGATTCTCATATCATAAAGAAAAACCAGTTCTAGATGGATTAGAGTTCTAAATGCAAAAGGCAAAACATTCAACTTCCAAGGGAAAACACACAAGGGTACTTCATCATGATCTTAGCAAAGATATGCTCAATAGGGTGCAAAAAAAAAAAGTTAACCCCATAAAAATGATTGACAAATTAGACTACATAAAAATTGTTTCTTGAAAGACAGTTTTAAAAGGATGAAAAAAGGCAGCTTATAAAGTATTAAAAAATATTTGCATTATGTATATTCAACAAAAAAACCTTATGAGAGTTCCTGTATGTTGGTATGAAAGACTAATCCCATAGGATACAGGGAAAATATTTGGACACTTCCAAGAATATACCCAAATGTCCAATCGAAGTTTTGAAAGATGCTCAACTCCATCCATCACCAGGGCAGACATCACTACTCACCCCTGGGATAGCCAAAGTTAAAAGGCTTAACACATCCACAGGTGGAAAGCAGGTGACTCATCTAGAACTGACGCTGCTGCTGACAGTGATCTGTGTAGCCACTCTGGAGCCCTGTTCAGCATCTACGAAGTGTCTACTAAGATGAACATACACAGACCTCAGGCTCAGCAACTTCAACATGAAGTGTAATCTTGAGGATGTGTACTTCCATTTTCAAAGATGCTCAGAAGAACACCAAGGGCACTGTTCTTGTACTATTCAACTCTCGGAGCCACCAAATGCCTGTCAGCAGTAGCACCTATCCACCACATGAGTCTTGACACACTCACACAGTGGAATAGCAGCTATTATGCAGTATGAAAAAAATATCTTCAGACCTATCTCAAAAATACAAAGCAAACTTAGGCAAACCACACTGTGGCACACACTTGTGGCCTAGGTACTGTACTCAGGTGGCTAATGCAGGAGGATGGCTCTGTCCAAGAGTTTGAGGCCAAGTCTAGGCAGTACTGCAAGATCCTGTTTCTTAAAAAATAAACTAAAAATAAAAACGAAGCCATACACAAAAGAATATATATAAATAATGCCATTTGTATAAAGCACAATAGGCACAGCTCATCCACACTATGAGAAGAAATTGAAAATCCAAATTAAAATGCACAACTGAGATGGGAAAAACCGTTGGAGCCGGGGCTGCTCAGGGCTAAGCTGCTGAGCACAGAGACCCCGGCTGTGTTGGCAAAGCTCATTCAGTGCTCTGAAGTCAAGATGACACCGCAGCTGAGGCAGCCTGGGACACGGGCTGCTGACTCCCTGTTCAGAGCAACCGAGCGCCCACCTCAGAGAGCAGACGGTCCTCTTAATTGGCAGGACTTACTGTCTTTGTTCCAACTTTCATCCCTTCCTCTTCCTGCATCCCCAAGTTTGGGGAGTAAATACGGGCTGTCTGAAGAAGTTCATCTGTCCTCCAAGACAGCCCTTACTCCTGAGAGTTCTGGCATTCCTATAGCCCCCCCCAAAGCATACTACTGTTCTCCTATTTAAGCCATTCATTGTCCGCTCATTTAAGGAGACAGGGGTTAGCCAAGGCTCCTATAAAAAAACTGCCAGGGTTGGGGATATAGCTCAGTGGCACAGTACCTGCCTGGCAAGTGCGAGGTCCTAAGTTGGATTCCCAGTACATGCCCCTCCCTGCTTCAAAAAAACTATGTTCACTTCAGCCTTCTTCCATTTTACCTTTTCATCCCCTGGCTCAGGCACATGAGCAAACTTGCACAGTGATCGCTCACAGCCTCGGATGGTGTTAAAATGAAACTTGCAGTATCCATGGGGGATCATCAGCCCCAGTGGCTTCTGGAACATCTAGAAAATTAGAAAAAAAGACTTTTCTGTGTTAACGGAAAACACTGTCCAGTGAGAAAACACCTAAAACAGAAATTTATATGTAATATTTGTGGCGCTGGGACTCAAACGCAGGGCATCAGACATGTCAAGTCTGTGCTCCATGGTTGCGTTACGCTTCCAACTATGAAGCAGAAATACTTCAAAATAAATTGCTTACTCATTCACTAAGGAAAAATAAAACCCACCACAGTTATATTTTAAATAGTTTAGACTGATCTGACTTTTCTTAATCTTTCTTAGTGTAAAACATTCCAGCAAGGTTAATATTGTTTCACTTCGCATCTTTTAAAACTTTACTTTTTGGTTTCTAGCAAACTTGAGGGGAAAGCACAGAAAGATCCCATGGACTCCCCCATCTGATATGCACCACCAGTCCCTGTTTCCTTGCATCCTTTGGCCTCCACTGTCACAGAAAGTTAACTGGATTATAACCTGCATCACATTTCAGATGCACTTATTAGAACTCAAATTCTCCTAATAGAGAATTCTTCTGTAATGGGAACAGGCAGAAAATGGAGGGGAAGTGCCATGTACTTCTCGTAAAATGCTGGCATCACCAGCTTTCTCCTTCATGACAGAGCTGTTTATTCCGTATTTTCAGTTTTGGGTTCTCTCTCTTCCGCTTTTAACTTTTATGGTGTGCATATCCTCTAGGTCACTGCTTCTTTTCTGTGTCTTACCATTCATCCCCACTTAAAAATCAGTGTGTCTGGGACTGCTTTAAAAAAATGAGAGAATAAAAACCAAAAGGGGCCCAATGTATGGGTCATGATTTAGAAACTTTTTTTTTTACTTACCTCTATATTTTTTTCCCTTTTAAATATTGTACAAGCTTCAGGATTCTGCAGCGTTAGGACAGAAGATTTTCCAGGAAATCTGACATCTAGAAATGATTGGAATGGCATTTTACAGCAGCATGTCACCCTCACTCCCATCAGAACAATGGTCACTACCAGGTGCTTTGAAGTTTTACTCTGGAATGTTGATGTGTCCTTTACAGACTGTATTGCCATGTGTGTTACTGTATAACAGGGCATCGAGTACTGTTATACATTTCTAGATCCGAATTCAAAATTTCACTGTAAGCTGTAGAGAACCTTCTTAGAAGCCTTACACTGTAGCACTGAGTACTGCATTCAATTGATACACTGCTAAGAGACAAACACTGCACGCAGTAAGCCTGTCTAATGGAAGGGTACTACCAGACCCAGGTGCTACAGACTGGCCTGGGTTTCCCTGCTGAACTGAAAGACTAATGCCCTAACCTGCAATGTGACTGTGTGTGGAGACTGGGCCTTTACAGGTCAGGTCTTAAGGTCAAATGAAGTCATATGTATGGGTCATATGTATCTTGTAAGAACAGATGCCAAAGCACTCTCTGTACTTGCACATGTCCAAGAAGGGATGCATGAACTTAGCAGGAAGGGAGCCTTCTGCAAGCCAGAAACACAGCCCTCACCAAAAACTGAACCTGGCTGGATCCTTGATCTTGGACCTCTAGCCTTCACAACTGTGTGAAACCAGTTCCTGTGGGTTAATTTACCTGGTCCACAATATGGTGTTAAGGCAGCCTAAGCTGGCTAATATGCTAGCCATTATATTCCTTACTGGTGGTCTTTTTGAAAACTAGGGCATTTAAAAACACTCTTCTGTATAGATAAAAATATTTTTAGTTTTAAATCATTTTATTTTTGTGATCTCAGTAGCTTCTAGCTGTAACTATCTGAAGTTCTGCTGCGTAGTGTCGCAGAAATTTGCACTGTGAAAACTCTAAGACTTTTTGAGAGAAAACACATGCCTACTGTAAACTTTTGCTGCAGTGCACAACACCAGGCAGCAGGAAGTCAGCACTGCAAAGGTACAGAAGACTCAAGCACATGCAATAAAAAGTGATTTAGTTTCTGAATTCATTCTTTGATGGAATTTATTTTGCTCAGAGCATTATGAATCATTAAAGAAAATCTGACATAAACCTTAGAAGATATACAAATACACTCAATTAAAATATAAATAGCTTAGGTATTTGCTGTTATTTATCTGTACTGCTATACTATAAAAAGATATTTCAGAAATTGCCCCATCAAAAGTATTAAAGGTAAATAATATTAACATATTCCATGCTTGTTCCTATTTCTCTCTTTATACCTTTATGCTTCTGATGGAAACATCTCCTACAGTTTTTACACTGCCCAAAGCTGACAGGATTGTATTAAGAAAAGTGTTACCATTCATCCAGGGCTTTGATATTACAGCTTCCTGACGGCCACTCAGATTCAAAGTGGGCACTGGAAAGTGCAGAGGTTTGGGGCTCAGTGTTGCTAACTGACATTCACCAACCATGATCTCTCCAATTCTACAATCTTTGCTGTGTAGGCAGAAAAACCAAAATCAGAATTTATATTTGTTTTTAAAATACTAAAGTAATGAGAATCAAGTAAAAACGCAATCTAACCCTATGTAGATTTTTATGTACCATACAATTGTTCAATATTTTCAATACAATATTTCTGCTTTAATACAAAGCCAGTACTTGTTAAATGGCTGAGGTTTAGGGACCGGAATGGGGTGGTATGGTTAAAACTAGAGCAAAAACTGAGACAGGCTCAGATGCTGCCCAGGCTGGCCTTGAGCTCCTGGGCTTGAGCAATCCTCCCATCTCAGCCTTCCCAGTAGCTGGACTACATGCAACATTTTTTTAATCACACCTGACAAAAGGTTTGAGGAGGTAATAGGTGGGTCTAATTCAGAAAAGGCCATCCAATTACTGTCAGTGAAATAGAAATCAATGAATTATACTAGTCTTCTTTGACCAATGGTTTTACTTCCATGGTTTCAGCTACCCATGGTCAATCATGGTCCAAAAGTACTGAATGGGGAACCTTAGCAATAATGTTTTAAATCACTTGCCATTTCTAAGTAATGTGATAAAATCTTGTCTTGTCCTGCCTGGGAAGTGAACCATCCTTTTGTCTTGTGAATCAACGCTACCTGTCTTGTATTTCCTTATGTGGGAGGCCACTGCACATCACAATGCCTACTCATTCACTCCCTCATCTCTGTGTGGGACCTGTATCACCTCACCTCATCACAAAAGGCCTAAGTACAGGCCAGGAATTATTCTCATTTACACAGCTTCTTACAGCCTGTTGTTAGGACTGTTCTATTATTGACAACTGTGGTTAATCCCTTACTGAAGCTAATTTATAAATTAAACATTATAGGTATGTATATGAAAATTCATACTATGTCTAGGGTTTGGTACCAGCTATAGTTTCACATATTCCTGGAAGCCTTGGAATGTACCCAAGGATAGAGGAGACTACTATATAAATCATATTTAAGGAATAATGTATACGATAAACCTATTACACGTTCTTCTAGGGAGAGAAGGCACTCAAAATATTACCATTTCAAAACTGCCGATTTAAGCAGGTATAACTGTGTCCAAGTATGTGACATCCTATATAATCAATTTTATAAAAATTTCAACTGGAGGTTACTTACCTAGAAAAATAAATTGTTTAAGCCAGGAAGACTCACAGATGGGGATGAATTTACTTTTTAAGAGACTTAACCAACATCCAGATACTGTAATTTTTAACCATAAGTTTTCATAGTAAGAGTTTTCTGGGCCAGAGCAGTAAAAACAGTAAAAAGCAGGGCTTATACTTTGTTGAGTTTAGTATCATTGCTGTAATTTTAAAATTTCACCCAAGATAACATTTCTATTCTGAACTTGGGATATCACTGATGTGTAGCCACTGTGCCCCGCTCCATAAAACAAAACAAAAGCAGTAACATAAAATGAAGTAGGGACTATGGGTTTTTACAGATGAAAGCGATTATGTAGAAAATCCTTTTTTGGATTGGACAACTGAGGCCCAGGGAGATATAGTGACCTGACCAATATCACACTGGATATAACTATGGTATAGCCAAGTGATAAAACTTTTTGGGTTGTGATAATAACTATTTTAGTTTAAAGGTCAAGTACTTTCATTTGAAAAACAAACTGACCTTGTCACTCTGTTTAACAATATCTCCAAATGGTCATGAACCATGCTGGACGTGGATGCCAATCTAATTCTTACTCATCCTTTTCTTTAACAGTTCTCACTCCTGTGCACATACCAGGATGAACCTCTGAACACAGATCAGTGGGACCCTTCCAAGTTTTGGGCCTCATAGCTACAAATTCCTATGTGATGCTGCTGCTCTAAGGACTGCATTCTGAAAACCTCTGCCTGCACGTAAATGGACTTGTACATGTTTATCCCCTGACCTGGCTGTAAGACAAGGGAAACAGGGTGAGGACACCTCTCAGCAACAGTCATCACCACTCTACACAGAACCAAGTAGAAAAGTGCTATTCCCAGGACCAATCAGAAGCTGCTCTTTCCAAGCCTTCATGTATAGGTGCAGGGAGCCGCTTGCTTGCTTTCTCTCTCTCTTTCTTTTTCTTTCTTTCTTTCTTTCTTTTTCT
>PVJX010011405.1:0-53718 GCA_004027295.1 Dolichotis patagonum | reverse complement strand
TGGCCCTGAAGCAAGGCCAGCAGATCGCTGTAGCTGCTGGTTTCAAACAGGAGCCTAAAGAGAATTCTTTCTGTGGTCTGTTGGCCATTTCAGAACTTTGGAAATGGAATGGTCAATTCATCAGAAAGAAATAGCAGGTGAGTATGGCAGACTTTAGGGGGCCTGAAGGGGAGAGACCCTGGCACCTTGGGACCTGCACCATGTGGTTGATTTGGGGTGCTGGGAGAACAAGGAGCTCCTTCCCTCTCTGGGGGGCAGCTGAGAGTGTGGCCGACTTTTGGCAGCCTGAAGGAGAGAGACACTGGAGTGTCGGGACCTGCACTGTGTGGTTGACTCGGGGTGCCGGGAGAACAAGGAGCTCCTCCCCTCTCTGGGGGGCGGCTGTGATCCTGCTGGTGGGCAGGCTGAGAATCAGACATCTCATGTCGTCCTGTCCCATGTCCCCCTCCTAAGCAAGTGGGAGCCAGTTAACTATACATCTTGTGAAAAATTTGGCTATGGTTTTTAGTATGAGCTCCCCATATGCAAAGATATAGACAACCATTTGGAAGAAAACAAGAGGCAATATGATAGATAGTGAAGATCCCTGGTTGTATAGCTTTGAAATTTATGCTTTCTTAGGTCCCGTTCTGTTCTGGTTTGTTGTGTTTAATTTTACCCCCTTTAAAAAAAAAAAAAAAAATATATATATATATATATATATATATATATATATATATATATATATATATATATATATATATATATATATATATATATATATATATGTATATATGTATATATATGCAGAACTGGTAATAGTCTCACTGTTTGAATGTCTACTTTGTGTGCTTTCATTTTGTAACTTGTACAACTATTTCCAATGATGACAGTATGTAACTTATCAAGTGGCGATTTCTTAGTGTTTTTGTTTTTGTTTTGTTGTTGTTCTTGTGGTTCTTTTATTTTTTGCCTTTGGAATTCTGTATTGTTACTACTCTTTTTCTGTTTTGTTTGGTTGTTTTCTTTTTTGTTTTTTCTCTTTAAATAAAATTTAAAAAAAGAGAGAGACAGTTTAGAGCAACCCACTTGGGACTCCTTCTGGCTTTCTCTCAGACAGAAGTTTCCTTCTCTCAGTGAATATATTCTAGGACTGGGGACATATCTCAGTGGCACAAAAGCCTGCCTGGCAAATGTGAGGTCATGAGTTTGATCCCCAGTACTAAATAAATAAATAAATAAATAAATTCTGCTTGTAACTTCCATTGTTCCTAAAATTCATTCTTAAATTTTAAAGAACACAAACTTATACTGGGACATCTAATACATTGGGAGTTTCATTCTCCCATATCAAAACTATGGGTCACTTGTCCCAGCTGAGGCCTGTTGTGGACTGTGATGTCCTGATACCTCAAAGGACAGGGTAAACTCAAAGGACAGGATAAGGTCACAGCTGAGGAGGCCTGATTCCCAATTAACTAAATAAAGACTGTAGCAACAACTATTTCACACCTGTAGTGAAAGTCAACCTGGAGACTTCCTCCTAATATATTTTTCCTAAATTAACATAAGATAGTTCTCCTAAATTAACATAAGATCATTTTCCTAAATTAACATACTCTGTTACTTGGAAAAGTCCTTGAACCACTCTCAAGGTCCTGTTCATTTTCCTACACCCCTTCCCTTGTTTGAAAACCAAATAAATATGGGCCACCCAGAGCAGTTCTTTGTCTCAGCCTCTAGAGAACCATGCATTCTGCTAAAAGGTTTTGATTTTCCTGGAGACCCCACCCCTGCCACAAAAAAAAGGTAGAGTTTAAACCCTTCTGCTAACCTAGAGAGGAACATAGTGACTTCCTTCCCAAGAGTACAAAGTAGAGAGAAAAAAAAAGAACACCTTCTTACTGGAGATACTATTGGAATTCTAGGTCAGGAGGCCCTGGATCCAGTGGTTCCAACAGACCAGATCTGACCATTGCCCCAAAAGATTCAAATGTAGCAAAGGGTTCTAAACATTAGCAATAAGGTAACCCAGCATAGGCAATTCAAAAGCATCATCCAAGGAAGTAAATGAAAAAAGAAAAGAAAAGAAAAAAAAAGAAAAGAAAAGAAAAAGACACTTAAGCTAGAACTCCAGACATCCAGTTCACCAAAGGCAAACCCAAGAGGCAGTGATATGGGACAATCCAAAAACTACCCACTTGATCTCTCTAAAGTGGTAACAACAAGGCAATTGAATAAGGCTTTAGAAAAAAATCAAATCAGAAAAATTTCTCAGATAACTGCAGAGATAGTATCCACAATGAAAACCATGATTAGTGACTTTGGAGCAGATACAGATAAAAAAAGAATAGAGGATCTTAGGAAAATTATGGAAGCCATGAATGCTCAGCATAGGAAAGAAATGGAATCCAAAAGGCAGATTCAAGCAGATATCCAGGAGAATAAAAATTCCACTGAAAGTAAGTGCAGCAGATTAAGCCAATGTGGGGACAAGATCTCAGATATAGAAGACAGGCTTGTGGTTACTGATCATGGAAAGAAAGGTTTCTTAAAAAAAGCAAGGGACCATGAGCAATCAATACAGTAGCTGCTACATGAGGCAAAGAAGAATAACTTAATATTGATAGGAGTCAATGAAAAAGCAGGAAATAGCGCAAATGATTTTTTTTTTTAAACTGTTCACAGACTTCATGGCAGGGAAAAAGAATTTGGCATACAGATAAGTTAGCATATAGAAATCCAATTAATCAAAAAAAATCTACAGCCAACCATATCATAGTCAAGATTTCAGAAATTCAACACAACAATAGAATCTTAAAATCTATTTGAGAAAAAAAACAAATCACCTATAAAGGAAAGCACACCAGAAGTCCAACAGCTGACTTCTCAGCACACTCTCAAGTCAAGGAGAACATGGAGTGAAGTATTGTAAGCTCTAAAGGAAAACAACTTTCAACCTAGACTGATGCAGCCTGCAAAACTATCTTTCAAAATTGATGAGTAAATAAGGTCCTTCTATGACAAAGAATATCTGAGGAAATTTATGACCCCAAGTCAGCACTCCAAAATGTTTGGAAGGACACTCTAGAAAGAGATAACAATGACTACAACTCCATGAGCCCCAACAGAAGGAATTTACCAAGCAAGGCAAATCCAAGAGGGATGGAAGAAAAAAGAAGGAGAGACTAACAACAGAAAAATAACATAACAAGCATAAGTCAGTACACATCAGTTATAATTGTCAATGTTAATGGTGTCCACCAATCAAAAGAAACAGACTGGCAGAATGTATCACGAAGCAAGATCCAACAATATGCTGCATACAAGAAACACATTTAATTCAAAAGGAAATTCATGGACTGAAAGTCAAAGGATAGAAAACAATACTCCATGCCACAGGAACTCAGAAAAAAGAAGAGATAGCTATTTTATGTGCATATGAATTGAATCTCAAGCCAAGACTGATTAAGAGAGACATGGTCAGCAAATCATTGTAAAGAGAACAATCCAAGAGGAAGAGATAACAATCACAAATATATATACAACAAATATCAGTGCACTCAACTATAGCAAATATTAACAGGCTTGAAAAATCAAGTGAGTACTAATACAATTGTATTGGGGGATATAAATTCCCCACTGTCACAAAAAGACAGATCAACTAGACAAAAATCAATAATCAAATATTAGAACTGAACCAACCTTTTGAACAAATGGACTTAGGAGATGTGCAGAGTGTTCACTCCCAACATCAGAATATGCATTCTTCTCAGTTGCACATGGTACACTTTCCAAAATAGACTATGTACTAGCTCATAGAACATGATTCAGGAAATGCAAAAGAATTGAAATTATTCCATGCATATTATCAAACAATGGTGCAATGAAATTGGAAATTAGTACCAAAAGAGAGCTTGAGAACTTCACAAACACATGGAAATTAAATAGTACCCTCCTGAACAACCACAATGTGTCACAGATGAAATTAAACAAGAAATTAGATGATTTCTACAATTAAGTAATAATGACAATACGACATACCAGAATTTATGGGACACAACTAAAGCAGTCCTAAGAGGGAAGTGAACAGCAGTGAATACCATATTCAAAGTCAAAGAATAGAAAACAATACTCCATGCCACAGGAACTCAGAAACAGAGCAAGCACAAAAAGCAGGGAAGCACAAGCAGGGAAGCACAAAAAGAGGGAAACAGAGCAAGCACAAAAAGCAACTTAATGGTGAACCTCAAACCTCTAGAAACAGAAGAGCAAGCTAAGTGAAAAACTCACACAATGGTGGAAATTATAAAGATCAGAGCAGAAGTTAACATACTGGAGACTAAGAAAACAATACAAAGAATCAATGAATCCAAGAGTTGGTTCTTTGAAAGATTAAGTAAAGTTGACAAACCTTAGAAAACCTTATCCAAAAAAAAAAAAAAAAAGAAAGTAGGGGCCGGGGATTTAGCTCAGTGGCATAAGCGCCTGCCTTGCAAGCACATGGTCATGAGTTAGATCCACAGTACCAAAAAAAAAAGAGTTCCAACAAAAAAAAAAAAGGAAAGAAAAAAAAGGCTCAAATCCATGTAATTAGGAATGAAAATAGTGAAATCACAACAAATCCTGCAGAAATCCAGAAGATCATCTATGCTTACTATGAAAACTTATATTCTACTAGGAAGGAAACTGGAGACGAAATGGATTGATTCCTAGATATATATGAATTACCACAGCTTAATAGAAAAGATATAAAAATCCTAAGTAAAGCAATCAATCAATGAAATTGAAGACATAATTAAAAAACCAACACCCCCCCAAAAAAAACCCAGGCCCTGATGGATTCACTGCTGAATTCAAGAAATTTAGAGAAGATCTAATACCACTACTTCTCAGACTCTTTTATGAAACTGAAAAGGAGGCAATACTCCCAAATTCAACCCTGAAAACAAATGTTACCCTGATACCAAAACTGGAGAAGGACCCACCTAAGAGAGACTTACAGGCCAACCTTCCAAATGAACATAGATGTAAAAATTCTCAGTAAGATACTGGCAAACAAAAGGCAGCAAATCATCAAGAAGATTATACAGCACGACCAACTTGGATTTATCCCAGGGATGCAGGGATTGTCCAACATATACAAATCAATAAATGTCACACACAGTATTAAGAAAGCCAAGGACAAAACTGACATGATCATCTCAATAGATGCAGAAAAAGCTTTTGAAAATTCTAGCACCCTTTCATGACAAAAGCCCTATAGAAAATTGGAATAGATGGTCTTTATCTAAATCTGATAAAACTATCTACAACAAACCATCAATATCATACTAAATGAAAGAAAACTGAGATCTTTCACTCTAAAATCAGGAACAAGACAAGGATATCCACTGTTTCCACTCTTACTCAACATAGTCCTGGAAACTTTAGCAAGAGCAATTAGACAAAAAAAAAAAGAGGAATAATGATAAGAAAGGAAGAAGTTAAACTATCATTATGTGTGGATGACATGATACTCTACATAGAAGACTCCAAAAACTTTACTAAAAACTACTACATTTATTAACCAAATTCAGTAGCATAGCTGGATACAAAGTCAACATTCAAAAATCAATAGCCAGCTGCTTGCCAAGGGTGAGGTCATGAGTTTGAGCCCCAGTAACCCCCCCCAAAAAAATCAATAGTCAGGCATGGTGCCTGCCTGGTAAACGTATGTTCTGAATTCAGTTCCCAGTAACAAAATAAAAAGAAAATCAATAGCTTTCCTTTTCATGAATAATGAACTCACTGAGAAAGAAATTAGAGAAATAACCCCTTTCACAATAGCATCCCAAAAAAAAAAAAAAAGGAAAAGAAAGGAAGAAAAAAGAAAAACCTAGGAATCGATCTAACGAAGGATTGTAAAAGACCTCTACATTGAAAACTACAGTACTCTAAAAAATGAGATTCAAGACAGAAAATGGAAAGATATCCCCTACTCTTGGGTAGGAAGAACCAATATAATGAAAATGGTCATACTTCCAAAACTGTTATACAGCTTTAATGCAATTTTGATCAAAATTCCTATAGCACATCTCACTGAATTAGAGAAAACAAAGCTAAAATTCATTTGGAACCCAAAGAAAACTACAATAGCAAAAAACAGTTCTTGGCAACAAGGGTAAGGCAGGGGGCATCACAGTCCCTGACTTGAAATTATACTATAAAGCTACTGTGATCTAAAAAAAAACAGACCTGAATATCAATGGGACAGATTACAAGATGCAGAAACAACTCCAGACCTACTCAGCTACCTTATTTTTAACAAAGGTGCCAAACACATCCACTGGAGGAAGATAGCCTCTTTAATAAATAAGTGGTACTGAAAAAACTGGCTTTGCACATGCTGAAGATTAAAATTGGTCCCATATCTTTTACTATGCACTAAAATAAATTCAAAATGGATCAGAGCTCTAAATATTAAAACAGAAACATTACATATGCTGGAAAATAGAAAGGTAGAACTCTTGAAGACATTGGTGTAGGCAAAGACTTTGTGAATGAAACCATGATCTCACAATAACTATACCAAGGAATCAGCAACTGGGATCTCATTTTATTAAAATGATTTTGCACAGCAAGAGAAATCACTGACAAGGTGAAGAGACAACCCACAATGTGGGAAACACTGTTTGCCTGCTGTTCCTCAAAAGATTACTATGAAAAACATATAAAGAACTCAAACGAATCAGGCCTCTCGAATTTAAAGATTCAGTCCAAAAATGGGCATGTGACAGGAATATGCACTTCTCAGATGAAGAAATACAAAACAGCAAATAAATACATGAAAAAATGCTCAACATCAGTGGCCATTCAAGAGATGCAAACTAAAACAATACTGAGATTCCATCTCACTCCAGAAAGAATGGCCAGGATCAAGAAATCAACCAATAACTAATGTCGGAAGGGCGCGGGGGGGGGGGGGATCCTTCTCCAGTGTTGGCAAAATTGTATACTGTACAACCACTGTGGAAATCAATGTGCAGAGTCCTAAAAAAAAAATTTAGGATTGGAGGTTTTATTTGACCCAACTATTTCCCTCCTTGGGTTATCTTTCCAGAAAAATTAAGAACATTGTACCACAGTGATCTATAAGTGCATCCATGTTTATAGCAGCACAATTTGTAATTGCTAGATTTGGAAACAATCCAAATGCCCATCAACCGAGGAATGGATAAAAAAAAGTTGTGGTCTTTTCATATGATGGAGTATTACTCAGCCATAAAGAAGGATAAACTTGAGACTTTTATAGGTAAGTGCATGCAACTTGAGAACATACTCGTAAGTTAAGTAAACCAGACTCACATATGTCAACATCATAGTGTCCCCCTAGTATGAGAAGCTGAAAGACTAAATAAGATCCAAAATGTACAATAGATATTGTAAAATGGGAAGAAACTGTTCAAAAGAAAAGAGAAAGTGGGATGGGGGAAAGGAGAAAAGAAGGAAGGAAAATGTGTGTGTGTTAAGATAGCTACACTACTAATTTCTCTTAGTTCATAAGGTTTGAGCTAATATTGTTTGGACAAGTAAATGCCTATATCTTGTACTCCGAGTAACTAATTTAAAGATAACAATACATAATGTAATAACCATTGTTATTCTCCTATTATCTTGTTTGGAAATTTTGTTTTACTTTTTTCTCTTTAAAATAAAATTTTAAAAATAGATGAAAATGTTTTTAAAAGACACAGTGAAACAGAGGAATTTCCAACAAGACTTGAAAAACCACTCAATGTCATTAGTCTTCAAGGGATTCAAAACCACAATGGTATATTACTATATGCCCACTTGAATGACTAATATTAAAAAGACTCACAATATCAACCCTTAAACATGACATAAAGCAAGTGGAATGACATTGATGAGAATATAAAATACACTCACTTGAGTAAATATTCTAGCAGTTTCCCATAAAGCTCAATACCTACTTACCATATACACTTAATATGACCCAAAATTCTACACCCTAGAGAGATGAAATGCAAGCCATACAAAGGTTTGTGCATGGGTGTTCTTAGTAAGTTTATAGTAATAGCCCAAAAGTCAAACGATTCAAACAGCATGCACACAAGTACTATATCTTTATCCAAACTGTAGAATACAAATCAGTAATATAAAGGAATGAGCTGCTGATAAGCACAAGAGGAATGAACCTCAAAACCATTATGTTACCGATTAGGCCCAAATTCTTTCACTTGATTCAGATGGAAATTATAACAGGACAAAGGGAAGCTCTGCTAGGGGTCCTGAAGTCACTGGATAACACTGGTGCTATGGTTGTGTCTAGAGGCCCCTCCGAAGCCACATGGAGCCTTGGCATGTGCCTCTTCAGAGCTGACTGAATCTAGAGTGTGTGGTGCTGGGGTTAAGGGTGTGTGATTAGTAAATCAATCCGCTGATGGATTTGGCACAGTTCTGGCTAGGATTAAGGGTTTGAGTGTTATACTCATCCTAGGGTGAGTAGCCTGCATGCAATATAAGGGACAGAAAGAGTTTTGTCTCCCCTCCCCCATTGCTTTTGCTGCCTGTGAGCCCCATGAACTGTTCTCTGCCATGTGCCACCCTGTCTTTGAGCCAGCTGATTATGGACGAAACCTCTACAAACTTTGAACTAAAAAACCTTTTCCCCCTTTAACTTTGGGCATTGGATATTTTATCCCAGCAATAAGAAGAGTAACTAAGACAACTGGATAATGCTAGATGCCAACAGCTCAATTGACACAGCCAGCTACTGATTACTGCCACCATCCGCCATCACTGACCGGTGCTAGTCTGTGCCCGGCACCAGAGTTAACTCTGCTGGGTGTTGATCTCTGCTGCTGGTCTCCGTTGGTCTGGTCACTGCTTTCTGGAACTGTTCGATGCTAATGCCTCTGAATGTTTCTTGCTCTTTCCTCTCTGCCCACACTCTTCAGAATAAAAATTCCCAAGTGCATTTACAGGAGTTTTGGAGCCCACGCTGCTTCAGAAATGAATCATGAGTAGTTTTGCAGACATACCACAGCAAGTCTTTATGATCACTAAGCCTGTGTTTCAGCACAGGGCGGTCAGTACTTAGGCGAGAGTTCTCCCAGCTAACCCACCAAGTGGCTGGGCAGTGCTGCTTCTATAGCAACTGCAGGTCTGTGTCAGGAAGGGACAGGGCCAAACCGCAGGAATCTTCTGGAAGGCTTGCTGTGAGGGTTGGGTATGAAAACAAGGGGCTTAGATCCTTTCCTCCCTGACCTTAGCCACCCCAGAGTGCCTTCCGTTCTTCAAAAAGTAGTGTCTGAGGCATGGGAGCAGGAGAGGTTCACCACACTGACTGGCTGGCTACAGTTACGGTGGAGTCGAGCATGGCAGCTTGATAGGCAGGGAGGACACTGCAAGACAGCCAGGAAGACATCGAGGCAAGTTGCTCCAATCCATGGAAAGGTGGGGGTGAAGGGGAGTAAAGAGAGGCAAGAAGGAGGGGCATGGCAGCCGCTTCTCCCCTTGAACAGTTACAGGAAAAATGAGAAAGTCAGGTACTTCTTATCTGTCTCAGTGAAGTCAAACCAAAGAAGTCAATGCACAGGTCTGCGCTAGAGATATAAATGTATGCTTCAGCAACATATATAGGCACAGATATATTTCAAACCCAGGCTATTTCTTCAGAGCCCCCAACAGAGACAGGAAAAAATGCAAATTGAAGGACTGATCCTCAGGATATTGCAAAGTTTAGAGGTGGAGACACAAAGATAAACCAGCAAAGGACACTGAGAAGGAGCAGTGGCCAAAATACATAGGCACAGAGCTAAGAATGACGTCAATGAAGATAAAGGAAGGAACTGGGTATTTACAAATGACATGAAAAATCCTGCTGAGGAAGGATGAAACATTGACCATGACAGTGAGCTGTGGAAAAGTCATTGATAACCTTGACTGGGGCGACTTCAGTGATGTTAAAGTTGAATGTAGTGATTTTTAAAAACTGGAAGGAACTAAATGAAAGAGAGTAGATATAACTATTCTAAGTTTTCTGTAAAGAGGTACAGAAAATGGAACCACTGGAAGGTAATGGGGCACCAAGAAAAAAAAATTATGTATATATATTTTTTTGAGAAAAAGTCTTGCTAGATAATTCAGGCTGGCCTTGGACTCACTACGTAGCTCAGGTTGGCCTCATACTCACAGGAAACCTCCTGCCTCAGCCTCCTGAGTTCTGGAATTATAGGCTTGTGCTACCACACCCAGCTAAGAAAAGTTATTTTTAAAATCAACATCATCAAGTCAAACTGTACACACAACAAAATATTAACATTTCAAGTATACTTTTCTATAGGTTTTAACAAGTATATATACCTTATAACCACCACTACCATCTCCATATGCAACATTTCCACAACCCTAGAATATTTCCTCACATTTTTTGTTTTTGCTTTGTTTTGTCTTTTATTTTTTTCTATCAGCACTCTCACTCCTAACTACCCACTCAATATCTCTACTTGGATATCAAACAGGCAGCTCAAATTAACATTTGCAAAATGGAATGACTGATTTCTGTGCCATCCTTCATAAAAACAAATTTTCACTCTTCACATTTTAACTAATGGCTCCATCCTGAGTGTTTTGTTGGGCTTTGGCTTTGCTTTGCTTTGCTTTTGTTTTTAGTGCTGGAGATTAGATCTGGCACTTGCGCGTGTAGACGCCCTACCCCTGAGCTGTACCCCAGCCCCAGTCATCCGACTGGGATCTCAGGGAAACCCCTGCAGTCACACTTGAGAGCTCTATCTCTCACTCCACAGTCACCCAATCAGCAAGTCTTGTCAAATCTATCTGTAGGACACATCGCAATCAGACCACTGCTCACCCTCTATGTACTACCACCCTGGTCTAACCACTATTCCCCTTTTGCCTGGATTTTGCAATGGGCTTCTATTTATCACTCTGTGCCTGCGTGTGCTCCTCCTATATTTTTTCCCTATAATAGCCAAAATAGTCATATAAAAATGTAAGTCAGATCATGCTACTTTTCCACTCAAAGTACTCAGTGACAACCCATCATTCGACATGGAGTTAAAATCCTTGCAGTAGCTTAGAAAGCCCCAGTGACCTGCCCCTCCAGCCTGAGAGATCACATCCCCTAGCCTTCACCGCTCCTTCTACCTCACGACATTTCCAATTGCTATTTATTTTGCCTACAATGATTCCTCCCTTGATAGCTGCACACCTCATTCTTTCACCTTCTGTAGGTACCTTTTCAAATGCCACTTTATTAATAAATACTTCGCAAATCATATAATAGCAAATACCCACCCCAGTTCCTATCTCCCTTCACTGCTTTACTGCCTCTCATAGCACTTGCCAGTCATCACTCACAAGGAACCTTTACTTATTTGTTTATTCTCCGTCTCCATAGTAACCTCCCAGCATATACACCTTTAATTTATTCCCAATGCCCAAATAGTGCTTTATAGTAGGTATTTAATAACTATTACTTAAAAGAATTAGTGAACTGAAGAAAATCATCCTGGGACTTGAGAGTCAAAGTAAAGTGGAAGAGCCATAAATATAACTCCAAGTGTTGGAAGTCGATTAATAACCTAGTTGATGAGATTTCCCTGTGATAAAGTGGGTGCTGGAAAGTTGTGAAAGCAATGTGTTCACTTAGAACACAAGATGAGGTCAAGTCCTATGGTCCTGTTAAAGGTAAAAATCATGAATGGAAGGTCTTTCAAAAAGGTAATTCTTGCACATGAATGGAAGGCTACAGCTGCTGAATCATTACTATTAAGGAATTATCCCAAATCATTACGATAGTACTAAGTATACAGAACTTCCATGCAGAAAAGAAAATGTGTCCTGAAAGTACGATAAAAAGTCATTTAAACTCCTTGTGTCAAAAAAAAAAATAGAGCAAACAGTGTGAAAAAGACAAAATTAAGTAGCTTTGAAACAAGTGTGTGTGTCCAGCTACCCACCTTCCTGTGCATGTACTGAAATCCTTCTCTCCAAGTTGATAATATCAGGAGTCATCCTTTTTGGACGGTGATTAGGTCACAAGGACATAATTCCATGAGTAAGATTACGACTCTTATCAAGAGGCCCCAGAAAGTCCCTTTGCCTCTTCCACCACATGAGGACAAGCAAAAAGTTGTCATCTATGACAAAGGAGGTATAGAATCAGTTGCCCTCCAGACCTTAGACTTCCCAGTCCCTAAAACTGTAAGAAAATATTGTTATTTATAAGCTTTCTAGTTTATGCTATTTTTTATAGAAGCTTAAAGAGATCAAGATGCTAATTTTAAGGGAAGATGTGTTGTATCAGAGTCCTATCCAATTTGAAGATTGCAAAGCCAACATGTAGAAATTTAGGTACTGCTGGACACTAGATGGAGCTACAGTATAAAGAAAATAGTCACCAGTGGCTTGCATTAAAAAAGAAGAAAGAAAGAAAAGAAAAAGAAACAGAAAAAAATTCATACTAGCAATCTACTGTGGATTCCAACCCCTCAAAGTCCATCAGGCTTTCCTGTCAGAGTCCATCCATTTGGAAGCCTGAGGGGAGAGAAGGAGACTGAAATGAACTGGTAAACAGCAGAGCAAACTGATATGTGTAGAATGACAAAGCTAATTTTAAACTGACCCCAAAGGATTTGTTTTGCAAATATACAATAGAAATTTATTTCTTACAGTTCTAGAGGTTGAAGAGTATAAACTCAAGGAACCAGGCTGATTCCAAGTCCTCAAAAATGGAACTCTCCCCACCTCTTTTTTTTTTTTTTTTCAGTTCTGAAATTTGAACCCCGAGCCTCATGCGTGCCAGGTAAGCACTCTACCACTGCGTTACACTGGGTGATCCCTCCTTCTGCACCTTGATCTGGCTGAAGGGCAGACAGGGCAACCATGTTCTCCCCAATCTCTTCTATAAAGGCACTGTGTAACCTCACTCACGAGGACACAGCCTTCTTAATTTATTCTTAACTTATCAATTTCCCAAAAGACTCCCATTGCTTTCTTCCATCACACTGGGGGTTCAGCTTTAGCATATAAATGGGGAAGGTAGACGACGCAACTTTCAGGCCATAGCAAAGTCAAGGAAGTTGTGGGCTGCTCCTCCCTTCCTCCATGGATGCAGACATGAGGCAGGATGGAGAACTGTATTTAACCCGCGCTGGAGCTTGGCTCGGTGAGCATAAAATACCACGAGATGGCCAAGGGAGTTTATGATCTAGTCAAGGAGGTGACTGCAAGGACTGGTCACTGAATTTAGGTTGAGTAAGACGGAAAGTCATGGCCTATGCTTGGTGCCCAGGGCTATAAGAGGACACAGGCCACAAGAAGACAAGGTGGAACCTTGCACTTCTGGCCTTGGACAGCAAGTAGAATTCAATCTTGAGATTAAGTAAGTGACCTAGTTTCCTCTGACTTAAACAGCTCTTGGCACACCGCAGGCTCATTCTCATTGTCGGGGTGCAGTGAAGCCTTCCCTGACCTCCCCAGCTGATTTTGCCCCTCCCTGCTGGTGACTGGGTTGCTTAAAGTGCCAGGCACTATGCTAAGCTCTTCATATACATTTTCTCATTGATCTCCCATGAGATAAACATTTATTATGGAAAAAACTAAATCTTAATATTAAATAATTTGTCCAAGGCCATGTAAGCCAAGATTTGAAACTGGGTCTTTTCTGATTCTGGAATCCCTCTGTTCACCTTTTTGAAAACCAATCAAAAGTGCAATATGCTAAGGTTTTTATAAAGTAAATAAGAAGAGCTGGAAGGAAAAAACAGTGATTGCAGTTAAAACTTACGTTACTGCTGTGTCATTGGCTCATGTATCAGGCATTCCACATAACTCAGAATTAAATGTGCTTTTTAATATTAGGTTGAAATTTTAAAAGAGAAAATACAAGATGCTTCTTTAAGATCTTTCTTTTCTTTTGGCATGAAAATAGCCATGAGGATCCATGGAACACAATAGAGGATACAGAAACGACCCCAGGCACACTCAACTGTCTGATCTTTGACAAAGGGGCCAAAAACATAAGCTGGAGGAAAAACAGCCTCTTTAATAAATTGTGCTGGGAAAATTCACTGCACACAGCAGAATATTGAATCAAGACCCATATTTCTCATCATGTACCAAATTAAGATGGATCGAAGACCTAACTATTAAAACAGAAGCACTAAATTTGGTGGAAGATAAAGTAGGTAGGTAAGGGCTTCCTGAACAAAACTCCAATTTCATAAGCAATAGCATCAAGAATCAACAAATGAAATTATAACAAATTTAAAAAGCTTCTGCACAGGAAAGAAAAGAACAAACAGGGTGAAGAGAAACCTACAGAATGGAAAAAATCCTTGCCAGCTACACCTCAAGCAGAGAACTAATCTTTAAAATATATAAAGAATTCAGAACAAATAATTTCCACCCTAAAAAAAGACCAAATCAAAAAATGGCAACTGACATAGACATTTCTCAGAAGTACAAATGACTGATAATACATGAAAAAATGTTCAACATCTCTGGTCATTAAGAAATACAAATTAAAGCAACTCTGGAAATCAACTATGGAAATCAGCATGGAGGTACTTAAAAAGCTAAAGCTAGAAGTCCATTTGACCCAGATGTTCTACTTTTAGGTATCTTCCCAAAAGGGTTCAAGACTTCATATTATAGTGAGACACGTATACCCATATTTATAGCAGCACAGTTCACAATAGCTAAGTCTTGGAAACAACCTACATGTCCCTTTGCAGATGAAAAGATAAAGAGAATGTGGTATTTATGCACAGTGGAGTACTACTTAGCATACAGAAGGATAAATTTGAGTCATTTTGCAGAAAATGAATGTCCCCTGAAACCATAATGTTAAGTGAAATAAGTCAGACACACAAACTGAAGTATCGCATATTTTCTCTTATATAAGAAACCTAAAATGTAAATAAATTAAAAAGCAAAATAAAAGATAGATAATAGGAAACAGAGCAAAAAAAGAGAAAGGGAGTGAGAGATAGAGGGAGGAGAAGGTAAGACAGGGGAAGAGAAAGGAATAAAAAACAATTAAGACGTATTATGTACATGTGCTAACTTTCCACATGTAATTATAATATACTGCAAACATATACTAATAAAAATAGCTTTAAAAATCTTTCTTCTCCTTAGCCTTCTCTCTTCTTTCCTTCTTTATTTACAGCTTCCTTTCAACTCCCTGTCTCTTCTCTCTTTGTCACACTCCAAACAAAAATGGAAAGTTAGCACCAGGCCCAAAAGGATCTGTGTGAGACAAGTATTAGAGAGTCAGAGTCACAGAAGGACACTAGAAAGTATGAGAAGTGACAAGACACATGCACACACGTACACACCGAGGTCACCTGACAGCAGCGCCACATATATTTGTGTGCTATGAGGTGGAAGGTTAGAAGTGCAGAGAACAAAGCCAAAGGAAAATGACCACATGTAAAAGAACAGAATGCTGTGCAACTGAGGAGCTTCTTCTCACATTGGTATTGGGACAGACATGGACTCCAGTTCAGTTACTCATTTAATAACGAGGACCAACAGACACTACGCCACGCACAGTGGTGTTCGCCTAGAGGTCCAGTGCTCAGAAGACTGAATCAAGAGAATTATTAGAACCCAAGCTCTCAGCGCCAGCCTGAGCAACAAGGCAAACTAGGGAAAACTTACATTAAAAAATAACAATAAAAATTTTTTTTAAACTAACAAGAATAGAAACTAAACATGCAGGTTGAAATCTCAAGTTTTCAGAAATAAAATTCTCCTATTATTAATATTCTTCTATTGCATCTTTTACTGCAGCTACAGAAATGACTCAGAAGGTCCAGAAAGGAACTAAATTATACCGCTTTAAAACAAAACAATCAGCCTGACCTACCCTAAACTGTGTTTGAATGATTGAAAAGATGACTGAGACAAAAAAAAAAATCATTATTGTCTTCATAGAAACTCCCAGGTAGACAACTGGCTATATACTTTAGGTCTGACAGAAACATGGTGGAAATGTGAACATTTTGGATACTCTGAGGCTCACCGTGAGGTGTAGTCAAGTCTGGGGACATGGAAGTGTGATTAGGGGGCGAATTGCTTTGCCTTCCTATCACCCACAGCACACATCGCAGTGACAGGCATCAAAGTCTGTAGCTCCTTGCAAGCTTTAAAGGGCCAGAGAGAGTACAAGGGCATCATTCCCTAACCCACACAGCCTCCCACTGTTGTTTTTCTGCAGAAGTACTGTGACAGGCCTCTAATATGCCAGCCCAGGACTGCAGGGTCCGCATCAGGTGAAATACGGCACATGCGGAAGAACCTCTCTGTCCTCCATCCACAGTCCACAGACAGCAATGTCACTCACGCCTCAGAACCCAAAATGAGCAGAGGTGATTTCTCAGAATTATATTTGTAAAAATTGTATCTGCTATAGGGAAATAAATGGCTGACTCTCCTCCATCTCCAGATCAAACCCAGGCCCTCGTGCATGCTAGACAAGCACTCTACCATTGAGCGGCACTCCCAGCCCTCTTCCTTTCCTGTTTGTATTTAACTGATCCCTCTCGAGCCACAGGAGGCCATCTGTATTTTTTATTTTAGTACGTGTTTGCAGTGCCTTGTGATGACTTTCATGGGGAGGTGCGTGTTTATAATACATCTTAATTCTTTCTTCATTCCCTGCTCCTTGCCATTCCTCCCTGCTCTTCCTTTTTGTCCCCTCCTTATTTGGAAAAGCTGTATTTCCATCTTTTCTATCAATTCTTTCTACAATCCCCTTCCTCTCCCTTCCTCCTCCTTCCTCCATCTCTTTGAAAAACATCTCCCCACTTCCTAGTATATGTTTTTTTCTCTTTATTTATATTTTGGATTTCTCATATAAGAAAAACCATGTGATATCTAAGCCTGTGTGTCTGATTTATTTCACTTAATATTATGATCTCCTGCTGCATCCATTTTCCCACAAATGCCTCAAGTTTATCCTTCTTTACAGTACAGTCGTACTCCATTGTACATAAATTCCACATTGTCTTTCTCTTTTCATCTGTTGATGGGCATATAGGGCATTTCCAGAGCATTCCAAGCTATTATAAATTTGTGCTGCTATAAACATGGGTGTACATGTATCACTGTGGTACGCTGATTTTAATCCATTTGGAGAAACATTTAATCTGCTGTGAGATTAAATAGGTCAAACTTTTGAAAACACAGGTAGAGGCAAGGATTTTATGAACAGCATCCCTATGATACAAGAAATAGTACAGAAAATCAACAAACAAGATCACAACAAATTAAAAAGCCTCTACACAGCAAACGAAGTCACAACAGAGTGAAGAGGCAACCTACAAAATGGGAAAAACTTTCACGTTACTCCTCCGACAGCAAACTAACATCTAGAAAATATAAAGAATTCAAAAAAATTAGACTCCTTGAAATAAAAGGCCCACCAATGGGCAACTGAAATAAATAGACACTTCTCAGAAGAAATATAAATGGCCAATCAATACATGAAAAAATGTTCAACATAGCTAGCCATTACAGAAATGTGAATTAAAATAATACTGTCCCCCCAAAAATTGACAGCATTAAGAAATCAAATCATAACAAATGCTGGTGAAGCCGTGGGGAAAAAGTCATAGCTACTACTAGAAGCTATGTAAATTAGTACAATCACTATGGTAATCAGTATGGAGATTCCCAAAAGAAGCTTGTTATAGTAAAAGATTGCAAGGAAGACAATTACATTACAGGATACATAATTTATAGTATTATTTTATAATAGTCACCCAAAGAGTCAAAGCCCTTTCTCCAGGGATTCCAACAGCTCAGACTTGGCCATTGTTGTAGTCAGGGATTTACAAGGAGAACTAGAAAATACAGGACACATAATTTACAGAATTATGTTACAACAGTCACCCAAAAAGTTAAATACAAGAAGTGCAGGAAATCTGTCCACATAGTAGGAATCAAGGAATCCAGCCGAGGGCCTGGATCCCACAGCAGGGTCCTGCGTGAGTCCAGCTGAAGACCTAGAGCCCATGACAGTGACTCATGCAAATCTGTTTCACAGATCTGAGCTGGAAAGGCCCAAAGGTCAGCGGTGGAAAAGTCTGTGCCAGCGGGATGAAGGATCTGCGGCAGTCAGTTGAGGGTTCCGTACTGGAGCCAGGAAGCAATGCTGAAAGTGAGGACCAAGGTGCTCACTTCGGCAGCACATATACTAAAATTGGAACGATACAAATATTAGCATGACCTCTGTGCAAGGATGACATGCAAATTCAAGGTGCGTTCCATATTTTTTTAGATGCAAAAAAGCTTTTGACAAAATCCAATACTCATTCATGATTTAAAAAAAAAACCCTTTGGAAAATCAGAATAGATGGTCTTCAACAGCCAACATCTTATTAAATCGACAGAAACTGAAAACGTTTGACCTAAAATCAGAAACAAGACAAGGATGTCTTGTTATTGCCACTGCTATTCAACATAGTGCTAGAAATACTAACCAGAGCAATTAGACAAGAGAGAAATAAAAGGAATGAGGATAGGAAAGGAAGAAGTTAAACTATCATTATTTTCAGATGATATGATACTCTATAGAGAAGACCCCAAAAATTCCATTGTAAAACTTCTAGATGTAATAACCAAATTCAGGAATGTAGCTGGATACAAAGTCAACACTCAAAAATCAATAGCATTCCTATACACTAACAACAAAATCACTGAGAGAGAAATGAGAAACCACACCCTTCACACTAGCATCCAAAAAATGAAATACTTAGGAATCAATCTAACCAAGGAAGTAAAAGATCTATACATTGAAAATTACATTACTCTGAAAAAAGAAATCAAAGAGGATTTCAGAAAATGGAAAGACATTCCCTGTTCATGGATAGGAAGAACAAACACTGTGAAAATGGCCATTCTCCCAAAACTGTTATACAGATGTAATGCAATTCCAATCAAAATACCATTTGTGTATCTCACAGATCTAAAGAAATCATTTCTAAAATTCATTTGGAATCAGAAGAGACCTAGAATAGCAGAGGCAATTCTGGGCAACAAAGGCAAGGCAGAAGGCATCACAATTCCTAACTTGAAATTATACTACAAGCTGTTGTGATAAAATCAACATGGTATTGGCAAGAAAAAAAAACAACCAAACAAACAACAACAAAAAAAAACAGACCTGAAGATCAGTGGAACAAACAGAATGCAAGGCGCAACTCCAAACACACTAAACCACCTTATCTTTGACAAAGGAGCCAAACATGTCCACTGGAAGAAAGACAATCTCTCTAATAAATGGTGCTGCAAAAACTGGCTTTCCACATGCCAAAGACCCATGTCTACTACCATGCACTACAGTTAAAATGTATCAAAAATCTAAATATTAAAACAGAAACACTAGCCCGGAGATTTAGCTCAGTGGCATAAATGCCTGCCTGACAAGTGCAAGGTCATGAGTTCAATCCCTGTACCAAAAATAAATAAATGAATAATAAAACAAAAACACTAAATATACTGGAAGAGAAAATAGTTAGAAATCTTGAAGACACAGGTGTAGACAGAGAGTTCATGAACACAAATCAAAGCATGGGAAACACCTCCCAGAATCAACAACTGGGATCTCGTTTTATTAGAAAGTTTCTCCATGTCAAAAGAAATCTCCAACAGAGTGAAAAGAAAACCCATGAATTAGGAAAATATCCTAGCCAACTGTCACTCAGATAAAGTACTTCTATCTAGAACATATAAAGAATTAAAAAAAAAAATACTCAGGCCCGAAAAATTCAAAGACCCAATCCAAAAATGGGCATCTGAGATGAATACGCATCTCTCAGATAAAGAAACACAAATGGCAAATAAATATATGAAAAAATGTTGAGCACTATTGGTCATTTGAGAAATGCAAATTAAAACAACACTGGGATTCCATCTCCAGAAAAAACAGTCAAAATCAAGAAATCAACCAGTAACAAATGCTGGAGGGGCTGCGGGAAAAAAGGAACTTTTCTGCACCATTGGTGGGAGTGTAGGCTGGTGCAGCCACTGTGGAAATATATGTGGAGTTTCCTCAAAAAGCTAGGATTAGAGATTCCATTTGACCCAGCTATCCCGCTTCTGGGCATATTCCCAGAGAACTGAAAACATCATACCACAGTGATATCTGTGCACCTATGTTTATAGCAGCACAATTTGTAATAGCCAGATCTTGGAAACAACCTAAATGCCCATCAACTGAGGAATGGATAAGAAAGATGTTGTATTTTTATACAATGGAGTACTACTTAAAGATTGCATTGAGGCTTTTATAATAAATAAATGGACATGACTTGAGCCCATCCTCAAGTGAAATAAATCAAACTCACATGTGTAAATACCATATTGTCTCCCTAGCGTAAGAAACCGAAAGAGCAAGTATGATGCAAAATCTACAATAAATATTGTGTAAGGATAAGAAACTGCTCAGAGGAAAATTTACTGGGATAGGAGAAAGGAGGAAAGAAGGAAAAAGAAAAAGACATAAATTCGTGTGTGTATGTGTATGTGTGTGTGTGTGTGTGTGTGTGTATATATACATAAGATAGCTATGATGATACTACTAATTAGATACTACTAATTCTATTATTTCTCAGAAAAGAACAGTTAATACTCATATGATTAGATCAATTTCACATGTCTATATCTGGTAATCTAAGAAACTCTTTTGAAGGTAACAATATGCAATATTACAACAATTGTTAAATTCCTACATCTTGTTTTGAAAGCCTATACTGTTATTATTTTGGGTTTGTTGTTTGTATGTCTCTTTTGATTTTTCTTTTTCTTTTCTGTGCCTTTTTTTCTCTTAAATAATTTTTTTAAAAAGGTAAGGACCAGGGTTCCCCCGAAAAGCACCACAGCCATCCTCAGCAGGGAGGGGGTCCCCAGCTCCTCCAGCGATGAGAACAGCTGAGTTCATATCAGGAAGCCGGCGTGACAAGCTTCTCCAAGAGACTGAACAGCACACGTCTTCCCCTCTGAAGCCAGGAAGCGATGCTTACAGTAAAGACCAGAGCTCCTCCAAAGTGGACCACAGCCACTCAGAGACGGTACCGAGCCCCTCTGACAGTGAGAACAGCCACCCCCACATCAGGATGCAGCTCAGCAACCCAACCTTTCTCTCCAGCTCTCCTTTGATCTTGGCAGCAATTCTCAGGAGGGCCACCCAGAGTCAGCACCATGCTGACTCAGTTCAGCTGGTATTATAAGTTGACCACCAGTTATCAACATAACAAAAACTAAAGCAAGAAATCCCATTTGGTAACTATTTTTCTCTTAAGAGCTAGTCACCTCTGTCAGGCATGGCACACAGCTGTAATCCCAGCACTCAAGAGGCTGAGAGAGGAGAGTTTGTGTGAGTTCAAGGCCAGCCTGGCCTCACAGTGAATTAAAAACCAGTGTAAACTACATAGTGATACCTTAGCTCAAAAAACTAAAATGAAAAAAGAATCGCCTTTATTGCATCTTGATGGGGAAAAGATAAATTCAGTAAGTGGTCTTTGAGATACCAGGAAGCTTCATTCCAAAATAAATTCAGTGAATCAAAGATTTAAATGCATAAAAAGAAATCCAAAGGTACTAGAAAAACCGTGAAAAGGATGACCATGAAATATGATGGATTAGCTGGGTGTGGTGGTGCATGACTGTAATCCCAGTACTCAGGAGACTGAGGCAGGAGGATCACCATGAGTTTGAGGCCAGTTTGGGCTGCATAAGTGACTTCAAGGCCAGCCTGCACTACATAGTGTGCGACTGTCTCATTTAAAAAAAAAAAAAAAGGATTGACCAATAGGCTTTTATCTTCTTTCCCTTCTGATAAGCTAAAACCTGCCTCCCAGAGACGTATACCCTAATCCCCAGAATCTGCTAATGTTATCTTATATGAAAGATTTTGCAGATATGATTCAGTCAAGGATGTTGGAATAGTCAGATTATCCTGGAATGGGCTCTCAGTGCAATCGCAAGTATCCTCAGAGGAAGAAATTAGAATAGATTTGACCCAGACCGAGAGGAGGAAGCAATGTGACCATAGAGGCAGAAACTGGAGTGATATAACATACAAAGAACTCCAGCAATCTCTAGAAGCTACGAGCAGCAAGGTCATGACTTTCCCCTAAAGCGTTGGAGGGAATGTTGCTTGCTAGTACCTGCATTTGGAGGTCATGAAACTGATTGCAGGCTTCTGCTTTACACAACTATGACACAATAAATTTCTGTTGCTTTACACCACTAATTTGATGATCATTTGTACACAAGCCCTGGAAATCTATTATGCTGCCCAAGCCACCTACCCCCTACTGAAGCAACAGTTAAGGGTGGGGAAAATAATGTAATTCATGATAAATGGCAAAATATAGTTTTGATACGTATTTGGAAGATGGAAAATGAATGAAAGAACACCAACCCACTTATAATGAAAATTGGGAACCAAGAGCTGGAGAAGGAGATGTGAAGACACGGGTCAGTTCTCCCTAGAGGGCACACAAAGGCTCACCAAGAAGACACGATCATGATATACTACTTGGTGTAGTGGTGAACACCAAATACTTGGTGTATTTGGTAGACACAATAACATAAACACAATTTTTTGACTTAATATTTGATATACTACTTTGGAAAACATGAGGGAAGTTGGGGGGAGGGTTTTAGAGTTTGATAAGATGTCAAAAGCCTCAATAATTTACTTTCTAAGGTCATAGTACATATGTGTATTACACATGTGCAAAGACTGATGTACAAAGTCATTACATCACTGAATAAGACATATCAGAATCTGAGGCTAAATAGCTATAGACTAAACAGATCACAGTTAAGTGGAATATAATGCTGAAAACAGAATAAAACAAGCAAAAGTCAAGACTAATGGATCAAGAATGCTGTAACTGTGGAGAAAAAAATATGAATGTATAAATCAATACATCCATACAAGCATTAGCTTTAAATTAAGTGTCTGCACAGATTATGTCTGGAAAGACTGGTTCTGTGGAGAATTGTAGTCTGAGTAAATAGGGAACCTACTTTCCACCATATATCATTTTGTCATTTAAGTTTTATACTAGTGGATGTATTACTATGTATTCAAATGAATAATTTTTGAAGAAAAAAACAACTTGGTAAGAGAAAAACAAAACTCAGAATTAACCACCTTAATGTCTCAGCTTAATAGATCAATCATTTTATAATGTCATTTCAGTATTTTTAGCCTTTTTCCTTTAGGTGGCAGCAGGTGCATTTTTTTTTGTAATATCCCACTGATAAGCCTCTAAGATCAAATCAGGAATAGTGTTAAGATGTCTTGGTTTTCCTTTTCATAATAAAATAGTGGTACCTCAATTTAGTTCCCAACAGAAGCATTTGGCAGAATTTTGTTTTGGTCGTGAACTCCGCATCAGTGACAAACACGACTGCCGCCATCTTTGCCTCGTGAGCGGGACGCCGGCCACCCTTCCTGTGCAATCACGAATGTGGCCATCTTTTCCAGACTTGTGGAATGAACCATGGCGTGTCCACTGTGTGTCTTCAAATATTAAGGATACATGTATAAAATGTATGATGCAGAAATGATCCTGTGTATCGTTATACAATGAAATGAAACAAAAGAATTACAAAGTCAAGCAATTATAAACACCAAATATTTACCAGACTGAAGAATCACGTCTGGGTGGTAGAACAATAAACAGGTGATTTTGTTTTACTCTCTGTCCTTCTCCAAATTTACTACAGTGAATGTGGTATTTTTAAACATCTTGTTTATTTTCCATCCCTCCTTTTTGCCATTGGCGCCTTCTTAGGCCCTGGATAATTGAAGATGGATTTCAGTTTTATCAGGCACCCAAACAGTTACAATACAACCAAGCCCTTTAACTTCTTTTTTGTATGAATTTTTTTATTAATATATGTTTGCAATATGTAATGAATACACTTATCATAGGGAGTTAGTGCATGTATAATATCTCATCTTAATCCTCTTTATTAATTTCTTAACTGTGAAGTAAAAATGACGGAAACTTATGAAATTTACCAGGCAACAACAACAACAAAAAAAACCCTCATAATTCAGGCTTCTTTCCACCACTTACAACAATCCCTTTCCAAGCCTTATGTCTAATTTTAAATTTATGATTTTGTTTTCTTTTTCTTAGGTGACCCACAAATTATCCAATTTCAGAAACCACCAAACCTAGACTCCCCATGCCAAAGCAAGCCAAAATATTTTTTGATGGTTTTTAAAATATTCTTGGGTGAGGCAGTCAAATTCATGATATAAGGGGGGTATTGTGAGGACTCAACTCAGAGAGGGGACTGAGTCCACACACTTTTGTATTCTCTGTTGCCTACCACATGTCTGGTGAGTGCTGAAAATCAACAAAATAGTATGGAGACATAAAATCCTCCCCACTTCCTCATTCGCAGAGTACCTGAGGGCAGGTTCTTACACAGCTATTGCTGGTGGCCAGCAACAAGGTATTCTCTCATGTAAAGAAAAGTTCCTTCACTCCCAGAGGAGTTTTTGGGACAGAAGTTCAGATCCTGCCAAGTCATCACAGTTCTACACAGTGGAGTAAAGGTGGACCAGAAGCCAGGCTGGTGATGGCAAACCTTTTAGATCTCTTATCCTTCTGCAGTACATATGCCATAGGTTTCCCACCACTGCCAGGCTGAGGAAAAGAAATTTGCCTTCTCTCTTGGAAAAGATGTATCAGCATAATTACCTATGAGAATAAGAGGAAAACAAATATTATATGTGATTTATAAATCACTCAGTCAGAAATGCAAACGATCATGGAACATCAAATGAACACATCCATGTTAATGCAGTGTTATTCACACTAGCCTAAGGTGAAAGTAACCAAGAATGAATGGACAGAAGAACGAATAAACACAATATGGCATGTATAGACAATGAAATATTTAGTCTTTAAAAAGAAGACATTCTGAAACATAATACAAGAATATTATAGACATTGTGCTAAGTGAAATAAGCCAGTCACAATGCAACAAATACTATAGCATTCCATACACAAGGTTTCTCGAGTAGGGTGACTCATAGATAGTGGAGTGAGCTGCTGGGTGAGGAGGACTGGAAAAGATACAGTTTAGAGGGTACCAAGTTTAAATATTACAAAGCAGAAAGAATTCTGGAGATAGACAGTGGTGATGGTTGCACAATAATGTCAATACAATGTCACTGATCTCTACACCTAAAATGGTTGCCATGGTACATGTTATGTTGTGTTTATTTTACTGCAATAAAAAATAAAGATACCAAAGAGGGCTGGGGTTGTGGCTCAGTGGTAGAGCCCTTGCTTTGCATGCACAAAGCCCTGGATTCAATCCCCAGCCCCACAAAACAAAACCAAAACTAAATAAACAAACAAACAAAGGCTATCTAGGCAAGACCGTAAGCCCAGTCCTCTGAGACACTAAGGCAGGAAGATTGGAACTTTGAAGCCAGCCTGGGAAATTTAGTGAGAACCTGACGCAGAATTACAAAGGACTGGGCACGTAGCTCAAGGTGACGGCCATGGGTTCAATTCCCAGTACTGGAAAGGAGGGAAGGAGGGAGGAGGGGAGGTGGGCAGAGAGGGAGAGGAAGGGAGACAGAGAGAGAAGAGAGGAACACGATCCGGATGGAACCAGGAAGTAATGAATATTTTACCAATCTTATCAAAAAGAGATGGAAGGAACTCTCCTATTAATAAAAATGTACATTCTCAGATGTTAGTAATTGTTGACATTTAATAAGGTCCTAACTATATGTTAGGGACTGTGCTAAGGGATTTATATACATTATCTTAATTTTTAAAATGATCCTGTAAGGTAGGTGGTATTATTATTATCGTTACTTCAAGGTCAAGAAAATTTAGCAAGATTAAAACATTGTTGCTGAGTGATAAAGATCAGATCTGACTTCAGACTTACCGTAAAATACATTATTTATTCAGAGCTCAAGATCTATTTTGTGCAATAAAAGTTTTGTGGGTTTTTTCATATCTTAAACATTTCTTTAAGGAACTTCTAAAGATAGAAATCTGCCTGAGGTGTGTCTAAATGATATTCGTGGGCTGAGGGTATGGTTCGATAGTACGGAATGTGCTTAGCATGCGCCAGATTCTGGGTCTCACCCCCAGAAGAAGAAAAACAAAAGACATTTATGTGATCAGAGGACAAGAATTGAGCAATATTGCTTATTAAGCTGCCTAAAAATGTCAGGGGCCCTGCTATTAACTGTGGAATTAGGGTGATTGAGTCAGAAAGTGACTAGAAATGCTCTAGTCACAATAACCCAATCGTTCTTTTAGGTGCAAATAATTCGTGTCACCTTTAAATTTCTGTATTTTCATACTTTACACATAACAGTAATTCCTAACATTGTTCTACATTATTTTTTAAGACAATAATCAACTGGGCAAAATATTGGAACCAACCAAGAAAAGTCCAGAGATTTTTACTGGTAATTTACAGGAACCTACCTTCCCCTAGAGGGATAACTGAATGCATTACTGTGTTTGCTTTTGAGATGTGCGTGTGGCTGAGCACATGCATTTGGGTGACCGCACCGCTTCGTTAAAGAAAAGGAGATAATAACAGCATAGGAAACCTGAAAGAGCAGCCACAGCACGCAAAAAGCTTTGAGAAGTTTCTGAAGCATACAAAAGGGATGGGTGGAGGAGCAAGCAGAGAAGAAACTGCAGGCCAGCGCACAAGAAATGAGCATGCGTCCTCCGGAGGGAGCCCAGAGCTGCCGCACAGTCAACAATGCCACGCTGGGCTGCCGGGCAATTATCAGTGGCCTCATTACAAAACAGGATTCGGTGCCCTGAGACAGCTGGGTCCTTTTCCTAAGACCTGTGTAAACAGAACTTGGCAGCTGAGACTTTTGCCCTCTGGCTAAAAGCCAGGGCACTGCCCTTTGGAAAGCAAGCAATCAGTGCAGACAATGTGTCCTGCGGCCTAAGAGGAGATGCCAAAGAAACCCTGTGTCTCTAACAGTAAGCTCGGAGGTGAAAGAGTTCAACAGATTCAAGGCATGTCTCCTCCAGCTGCACTCCTCAGGACCCTGCCTTGCTTGCTTGCCCTGTTTTTTTGTTTTTTAATTGACATACAGTAATTGCATGAGATGGGTGTGACTGCATATGCCTCTACTCCCAGCACTCTGGGGGGCAGAGGCAGGGGCAGGAGGATTGAAAGTTTGAACCCAGCTTGGGCAATTCAGTGATTTCGTGAGACCCTGTCTCAAAATAAAAAAGGTCCGCAGATGTAGCTCCATGCAAAGGCCCTGGGTTTAATCCCCAGTACTACAAAATAATAATAGCACACAGTTATGTGAAACCGTGAAATAATTCAATATATGCAAATAGTGAGTAAATAAATCAGGATAATTTCCATCTTCTTACATTTGTGTTTGGGGCTTTCGAAAACCTCACTCCTGGTTCTTTGTTAAATATATAATAAGGTACATATTGCATAAAATTAAAATACTGATTGTATTTTGGTACCCATTATCCAACTTCCCCCTATGTCCTCCCCTCCCTATCCTGTAGTAATCATTACTGTTTCTTCCCCTTTGAGGTAAAGTTTTTAACCACAGGAAATCCTTCAAGGAAATCCTCTTGTCCACAATTCCCACCTAATTTGTACAAGACTCTAGCCAGTTACTCTATTTAAGGGAAAAGCTTCCCAAATAAACAGACCTGGACAATTGTAGAGAAACCCCACAAAGATATTCATACTAAAGCAAGGTGCCTGTTTTGTTTTAAATTCATTCATAAGAATGGATGACAAGGAGCATCAGATTGTTGAGAAAAATACAAAAGCAAAAGCTTCACACAAATAAAACAATTTGACCTGAAGGGGAAAAGACAATTCATACAGAAGAAGAGAATTATTTAAACAAAAATAATTAACACACAAATCCACCTTATTCCCAACACTTATGTTAGCCCCGTAAGGAAATGAGTATTTAAAACAATATAAGCTAAGGACATAGCTCATATTGTGGTAGAGTGACAGAGCATTTTCTTAGCTTGCAGGAGCCCCTGGGTTCAATACCCAGTACTGATCCCCAAAATGCAAGTAAGATAATCAGAGGACTTTATAATTTATTACAGTTTGCTATAGAAGTAGCAATGGTAGAATGCAGAAAAGTTCTTAGAAATTTAAGGTCAAAAGATCCAAGGAATTGCTAACTAACACTATAGACATGTATGAAAATCTATTTGGTTACCTGGAAGATAAAGTAACATGACAGAAAATAAACACAAATTGAAATTAATTCTAAGAAATCTAATATTATAAAAATATCATTTTAGAAAGTATAAGGAACTATGGATAAAAGTAATCCAAAATGATGAAGTAAAATTTCTGATTCTAAAGTACTTTTAAAGAAGAAAACCCCACCAATTACTAAGCAAGAGAAAGGAAATACACACACAAACACACACACACACACACACACACCCCTAAGGACATACTGATGAAATTTTAGAACTTTAAGAACAAGAAGAAAATCCTACCAGATTAAAAACCATGTAACAGCTGGGCATGGTGGCACATGCCTATATCCCAGCACTCAGGAGGCTGAGGCAGGAGAATCGTCAAGAGTTCAAGGTCAGCCTGGACTACAGAATGTGACTCTGTCACAAAATAAATAAATACATACATAGTATATAAATACATAAAAATAAAAATATAGAGCAATAATTATATTGCCATCCAATTTCTTTTAAGCAATTCTGATCACTAGAAGAGAATTCATTAATAAACCATATTAAGAATATATAGTGTGCTGAATTTGTCCTGTATCTTTGAGTAAATCAGTGAATTAAACACACAAAATTTTTGAAAAACTAATGGATATTATCATTAAGCCAGGTCAAACTAATAGTTAAACACAAGCATGAAATGAAGATATTATTTAAAGTACCAAAATTTAGAAAGATTACTTCATACACAAAAAAAGATCAAAGAAGTATTTCAACAATTTCAAAACAATCCAAGAAAACAGACAAGAACAAATGCCATCTGAATGTGCTCTAGAGGAAGTATAGATATCCAGAAAAAAGGGAAAAATAAAGAGGAAGGAAGGAGGGGAAAAGGAGAAAGAATGAAGGACACTAGACTTTAAAGTTTACAAGAATCTCTTTCAAAGTGCTAAATTTCAATTAAATATAACTGAATTTTCTTTCAAATTTTTTTTCACTCTACTGAGTTGATTAGAAGACCTCTGTGCCTGGCATTGTGTTCAGTGCTTTATTTGGATTATGTCTTAGTTACTTTTTCCATTGCTGAAACAGAATACCCAATAACCAAAGCTAAGTGGGGAAAGGTTTATTTAGCTCACAGTTTGCAGAGGTTTCAGTCTGTGATTGGCTGGCTCAGGGCAGGGTGACTTTGAACAGGAGAACAGTTCATAGGGGGCAAACAACAGCAAACTCAACAACTGACTTTGACAGTGTCTTTGTGCCCCTTTCACACTCCATCTAGGCTGCTGGGATTAGGGTGGTGTCAAACCAGTCAGTGAACTGATCACAACCCCTTAATGCCAGCACCACACACTCTAGATCCAGCCACCTCTGAAAAGCCAGCCCCTCCATGAGTGCTTGCGGCGTGGGGGGACACCTAGACACAAACCATAGCAGATCACCATTCGAGTCCTCAGAAGGCTTCCTTATGATTGGAAGACAATGTACCTATTAACATCATGAATGTGGGGGCCGGGGGTTTAGCTCAGCGGCATAAGCACCTGCCTGGCAAGTGTGAGGTCATGAGTTCAATCCCTTGTACCAAAAAAAAAAATTATATATATATATATGTATATATATATAACGTAATACAAACTGGAACTGGCAAGGAAGAGAGAACTTGAAAGGAAGTACAAATATAAGAAATTTCTCATCTTTATAATTGGAAGTCAGTACTTTCCAAAGTTGATAAATAGAAAAAAATAAAGTTAACACATAGGAAAATAGAGCTACGTTATTTTAAGCTACAATGATAACTGTTACACAATTTAACAATAACAGTAGCTAACAATGTATGTTTATAAGGATTAAATCCAGGCTGGCATAGGATTGAATTTTATACTTTTCTGTACTGATTAGTCTTTATGTACATGGGTAATTTTTATAATATAATAATAAATGTCAGTGATAATATATATTATACATGACATTATGTACTTTAAATACTTCAAAAAAGCACGTCCAGTGATCTTTCCCACAGCATACCAATGACATTTGAAACATTACACATAACTGAAACCTGAGATGCTTAGTCATAGCTGATAATAATCCTGAAAACTACTGCCAAAGGCTCAGTTTTTAGGAGATATGTCTTTGACCAAAGGAAATTTAATGTATTAATTATTCTGTCTTTCTAAATTGAAAGGGAAAGATAAAACTTCCTTCTCCAGATTTTCCAGCTTTGGGTTTGGAGCACGTTGCTGATGCTGTGTGGCCTAACCCTGTGATGTGACAGATGACTCAAGACTGCTCACTGAACACTGGGACGTCTTTGTAAGGAATTTACCACTGAGCATCACACATGTCTCGAGCTATACTAACATGCAGTATTGCACGAGCTGACCGTCTGTTGCAGTTAGTATTTATTGAGCCTCAACTCGGGAGGGACCGTGGGTCGGAGAGCCTCTCTGGGTCAGCCGCCTCCAGTTCGCACAGTGGCCCAAGGCCTCCCGCTCAGTCTAGGTCCTCCATGGCAGAATGTGGATAAAATAACTCGCCGCACCACTTCATTTCGGTTTGTTTTTTGTTTTTGTTTGTTTGTTTTCTGGTACTGCAGATCAAACCCACAGCCTTTCGCTTGCCAGGCAGGCTCTTGTGCCAGTGAGCTATACCCTCGGCCCCTTCATTTTGTTTTTATGAAAATCTGAAGGATAAATCAAACAAGAGTCCTTTGAAATACTACAAAATACTATGAGATTACAATGAAGTGTTATTTCTATCACAGACTTCAAGAATTTAGAAACCATCTGGCCAAATTTCTTCAATTCATAGTTTTTTTTTTTCTAGTCTATTACTTGCTCAGAACCACCTCATCTATCATTATTAGTCTCACAGTAGAAATTAAAGCTGTGTACTGTGTCCTCTCCTAAAATTTCAAGGAATCCTAGGCTGCTAATGCTTCAGGGATTTTGCCGTTCATCTCCTCTTATCCCATTATTTTAGGAATGAAGCAACTGCAGCCCAAAGATGACCCTCCTAAGATAAATACAGAAATGAACTTTGAGCTTGGGTAAGAAATTCAATTCACAGATTCCCAGGAACACAATCCTTCCCTATATTACTGCTGAAACCAGAAAAGAAGGCCATTTGTGGATAAGCAAGCATACTGAAAGTACAGGCTGCCCTGTAAAATTATACTAGCTATTCTTACCATTTTCATAATGTTCTGAAGAATTTTTATCCCCTCAAAAAATCAACTTTACAAGGTAAACAAAACAACAACAATGTAAACACAAAAGGAATACTTTTTTTAAATAAACGAGAGAGTAATAATGCTTGAAAAATATAAATACTCAAATATGCCCTCTTAGGATTGTATTAGAGTAATCAGCCACTTGGTCAAATTAATTACCAACATTTTAGCAATATTTGATATCATTTAGCCCTTATTACAGACCCTTAGAAGAGAAGCAGAAGACGTATAAACACTAGGTTTTAAATCAAATACAGTTAGGTTCAAATTCCAGCTGTATTGCCAGGGCTGGTGGTAAATGTCTGTAATCCCAGCACACAGGAGGCTGAGGCAGGAGGATCACTGTGAGTTTGAGGCCAGCTTGGGTTACATAGTGAGATCTGTCTCAAATAACAAACAAAAAACCAAACAGCAACACAAAAATGTTCAGCTCATAAATGGCAACGCCAAATTGAAATCCAATTCTTTTGTCTCTACTTTTTACCAAGCTCCTGCTCAACCCGTCATGAGCTCATCTTCACCTTATAAACCCGCCCCTAGGTGTTACAGTTCAGCGGTAGAACATTTGCCTAGAGCGCACGAGACCCTGTGTTCAGGAGACAAGCACCACCTCTAGAAAATGTTAAAGTGGCAAACGCTAGAATCCCCCACCCCCCAGCTTTCGGGAAACTCTAGCTCAGTGGTGGTAAATCCATGGTTCGCGCGCCACGCGAGCTGTTTATTATCACTGAAAGCTGTCAAAGGTTTGCCATCGCTGCCCTAGCTCTTTCCCTACGGGAAGAGGGCTTTCCTTGCAAAGCAGGACCCCTCTTTCAGCCAATCTCAGGTGACACGCTCTCTAAACGCCTGTCTCTCTAGGCTGCCAAATCCAGTCACTTGTGTCTAGTGCCCACAGATTCCAGCGCTGGGTCTGTGCCAGGGGACGGTGACCTACCTGCGTCAGGCGACCCTCAGCTGTGCTCCTAACCTTCCCTGCCGCCCAGGTCCAGTCCACCTCCCCTGGGAAGCACAAGCCTCTCCTCCCCACCCTGCATCCTGCCGCTGGATACGGAAATTGTGCCGGTTAATTTCATGTGTCCAGTTGGCTGTGCGAAGGGACAGCTGAAGAGCTGGTGAGACATTATTTCTGCCAGTGTCTATGAGGTGTTTCTGGAAGACATTAGCATGTGAGTCAGAGGCTGAGTAAAGAAATCGCTCTTTAAGTAATGCGTGTGATACGTAATCCTTTGAGGGCTCAGACCGACCGAGAAGGCAGAAAAGGATGGATTCGCTTCCTGTGCTTGAGCGCAGACATCCACCGCTGCCGCGCGGGGACCTCGGGCTCCCGGGCCCCAGAGGCCGCCTGGAATCACACCCCTGCGCAGCTTGCGGCTTGCACACCACTTCTCCGCCTCCACAATCACATAGGCCGAACGATAGAATAAACCTCTTACTTATACCTATATGGTCATCCTTTGGTGTCCATGGGGCATTGATTCCAAGATCCCCTTGGGCACCAAAATCCACGGACGCTCAAGTCCCTTAAATAAAATGGCACAGTAATTGCCTATAACCTGCGCATGTCTTTCTGCATGCTTTAACTCATCGCCACATTACTCATAGCCCCTAATACAATGCAAAAAAATTGATATTCTGCATACCTAGGGAATAAAGGCCAAGAAAAATCTTCACACGTTTAGTATAGCCCTGATTTTTTTCAAGTATTTTCCATGTTCTCAGTCCAGTCTGCAGATGTGGGGCCTGTGAATGTAGAAAACCAACTGTAAATCCCATTGGTCCTCCTTCTCTAACAGATAATCATAATTAATATAGAGACTAAAAGTCCTAAATCATTTAAACAGCTATGCCTCCAACTTGTGATAATAGTCGCAGACGCCCCTTGTTTGATAACCTCTGTAGACATGCATCTCTATCCCTCTCTGCATTTTCTCTCTGACCAAACATCATTCTTATTCATAAACTTTTATCTACAACTGTATATTAAAAAGTACTGTTTAAAAAAAAGAGTAGGCGGGACTAGGATAGGACTGTTTATCTGGCAACTTTTCTCAGGGTTTGATCTTCAGCGCACCAAAAAAGTAAAAGTATTTTCATTGCTCCATTCTGGCCATGTTTGATTCATTGTAGCCAACTAGCCCACCCAACACGATGCGACCTAGTAAGCCCTGTCCTTGGACTATTGATTTCAAAACTTCCATTATAATATAGCAACCAGTGCCAGCAACAAAATTTCAGTATCATTATTCAAAATTTTGAGACCTGGTTGGGTACTAAGCACAAAGGATCACTGGCAACAAAACGGTGTTGATGGGCAGGACAACAGGCCCAATCTTTGAGACTATTTCCCATGAGTATAGAAGGTAGATTGTAAGTAATTGACCAAATGTCAGAGACAGGCCCTGGAGAAAGCCATGCACAGGAAAGCTCAGTGGCTTTACCTACCAGTGCAGAGGTCGCTGGGACTGCTACGGAGGAAGAGCAGGGAGGGGTAAACCAGGCTATCGGGAAAGGTTACTCTCCAAGTGTCTACCTTGGAAAGCTTAAGAATAGTTTTAGGAATGTAGCTCAGTAGTAGACCACTTGACTAGTATGTGCAAGACTTCGGGTTTAATCCCCAGCACAGCAAAAAAACCCCAAAAAATAAAAAACAAAAAAACAAATATATATATATATATAATATAAAATATACATTATATATATATATTATATCTCCCATCATTCCTTCAATATATAGGTCCCAGCCAAATGGAAGGAGTGGTGTTAGTCACTGGGTACGCAGTGGAAAAGGAAACAGGGTTGGTAAACTCAGCCAGCTTTGTTAAACAACTTGGCATGCACCATTCTTTATTGTCTTGTCGCTGTTAGAAAAGCTTTTATTTACTTTTTTTTTGGTACCAGGGATTGAATTTATGACCTCGCACTTGCCAGGCAGGCGCTTAAGCCACTGAGCTAAATCCCCGGCCCCACTTATCTATTCTTGAGACAGGGCCTCACTCTGTTGTTTTAGACTGGCCTTGAACTCACCATGTAGCATAGCATGGCCTCAGATTTGCAGTACCCTCCTAGTTTAGCCTCCTGAGTGCTGGGATTATAGGTGTGGGCCACCACATCTAGTTTGGAATAGATTTCAAACTGGCAGATATGGCTCCTAGCCAGCATACATATGCAAACAATACTCAGATGGGCCATGAAAATGGGCCAAGAAAACTTCGTAACTTCCCTTCCCGCTCAGGTATAACATAATGACAGTTTTCAACCAGTGACATCCCTCATAGGCAAATTTATACACACTGACAATTTCTGGGTGTTGTGAATTTTTAAAGCATTTTTTCAAATAACCATCCTTTTATACTCATTTCAAAAAAGAAGTCCTATTGTGGGATCTGGGAGACTTAATCATCACAACACAGTTCCCAGAAATATACTCACATATTTATCATAACTGTCAAGAGTTTTTGGTGAAACAAAATGAAGTGATTACATTTTATTGAACTTGCTTCTCACAGTAGGACTGGTAATAAAACTGTCTCTAGAGAAGAAACTAGTTCTTATCCCTAAGAGTGAGTATCCATCAAAAAAGAACACTTAACATAAATAAAGTGGCATGTCATATTCTTGGCTTGCGAGACATGCATTGTTAATATGTCAGTTTTTCTTAAAACTAACCAAAAATTTATTGTAGTCCACTATAATTCTAGCAGAATTATTTTGGAACTTGGCAAAATATTTAGTTTGTCTGGAAAAATAAAAAATATTCAAGAATAACCAAGAAGATCCTAATAGCAAAGGATATTAGGGAAGACTTTGCCAATTACACTGCAAGTACTTACAGCTAACCTACTGCTGCAAGAATAGACAAATGATCAATAAAACAAAATAATGATTACAGAAGTAGGCCAAATTGCAAATGGGATTAGATTGTATAATAAAATAGTGAAAATAAATGTGTTATGGAGACAACGCGTTTGTCACTTGGAAAAAGATCAATTTAAATCCTGTTATGGCTTCTATCTAGATGCCCCCCAAAGCAGTGGTGGTGAACCCACAGCACAGCTGTTTATCTCTGAAATCTCCAACTAAGCTTCCCTGTCACTGCCAAAAGCCACCAGCAGCAATAGGTGGGGAGTGTCAATGTGGCTGGGTGAGGGTAAGTAAATGTGGATTAAGAGTGTGACGCTGGGATTAAAGATGTGAGTAATGGAAGCCCCGCCCAGTATGGGTGGGCCACCAACACTGCCCTGCCTTGGCCTCCTGCCTGCCCTGCCACGTGACTTCTCCACCAAGCCTTGTAGTCTGAAACTTCTGCAAACTGCGCTGAGATAAACCTCTCCTCCTTGAACTTGTGGGAGTGGGGAATTTTGCCTCAGCAACAAGAGAAGTAACTAAAACAGATTTTTACCTTGAACTTCCAAATGGAATAAACATTTAAATTTTTAAAAATATCATAAAAGTCTACAAGCTTTTAGATGAATATTTTTAAGATTTTAAAGTTCACTTTAAAGTGAAAGAGGACTCGAAGCCCGACACTTGGCTGTCCAAGCAACAGACTGGACATCTTCTACCGGAAGGTTCCCACAGTGAGGGCTTTTGGTGACTGAATATACTGCCTTCTGCGTGGGAAACTGCAGGAGATCCACCACCCAGCCCCAGGCCACACACATGGCACTGTGGGGAACTCTTCTGTGACTTTTTGATTAAAGAGGAAATGTTCAAGACTGGTTTTCAGACAGCTCTTCCTGATATACACAGGCTAGCAAGTTCCGCCCACTTAGGGGAAGCCTTGAAGAACAATGATTGAAAGGCTTCCTGGAAGCAGAAAGCTTAGGCTCTCATTGCTACCTTCCCAAGAAAAGAAACAACAGTAGGATTTAGAATCCATGGGGAAAAGAAGCAGTCAAGGAATACATTACAGATTCTAATAAATTAGCAAATGAAATTCATCCTTTGCCACTTCTTGGTGAACAGAAAAGAAAGCTCACGTGTAGGCCGGGTGATGGATTCCAACTACGAAACAGAAAGCACTGCTGCCAAGCAGAGGCTTAGAGGTGACACTGTGCGTGTCATACTCTGTGACAGTGTTCAGGTCAGCAGAGTGTGCCAGTAAAACAACACAGGAAGGACCAGGCGAGACTCAGGTCCCTTGGAAAGGAAGGTTTGGGTCATTTCAAGACCAATCAGTGAAAGAACAAATTGAGAGCAAGGAATCTTTTCTGTTGCTACAAAAATAGTGTCAATGTATTTTGACTTATGAATCCCAGACTGGAATCAGGAAGCAGACGGGCTAATTTTAACTTGTCAATACATTCCCCATTTTAAGGACAAAATCTGTTAACATTTCAGAGAAGATAGATTTTTCTTGCCTACTAATAGTCCTACAGAGAAGTTTGTATCATTTGCTGCTTTTAAAAAAATCTTTGTTCTCTCTTCGGCTTCCCTCACGTTCTGCCCTCTGGCCCTGTGAGTTCCTCTCCCTCACTTCAGCAAGCGGTTCCCTCCCCCATCCACTCATGCTGCCCGGAGCCCTGCTTCCCAAGCCCCTTCGGAGGCTGGTCACCTGCTGCCAACTGACATTCAGCTGTCTTCCCTGAGGCCGCAGCAGTAAAGACCCAGCGCTGGGCACTCCCTCCTTCCCGCTTCAGAGTACAACCAGCCGCCCATGTCTACTCATTCAGCCAGCCACAGATTGAGAATATTTTAACTGTGTTCGCGTTGGACATGTTCATACATTTTCTGATCATTTTTATTCCCTATATCACTATTTATAAAACATTTACATTGTGTCATCTATTATAAGCAATCCAGAGATGGTTTAAATTACATGGGAGGCTATGTATACATTATATCCAAATACTACATTAATTTATATAAAGAGCTTGAACATCTGTGGATTTTGATTCTGCACTCAAGCCCCTGTAGATACAGAAAAACTTCTTTACCTACAATATTTTATTGACATTATGGATTTATGCATTTTTCTCTACTCACAGACTTATTTTTAAAATTTCAGAGTTTAGCACATAGGAGGTGCTTCATGAGGCCTGTGGACTAAACTAATATATCACCAGTGTTAGAGGCAGCAGTAAGTTTGAGAATGAGAAGACTTTTAGCCATAAAGTAGGTGGAACAAATATTTCTCAGTATACCCTACCCTAAAGCACTAAAGCTTATATCCACAAATATTCAGAAAGAGTTGGAGCCAATTTTGTCCTCAAGAGTATGTAAAACCTAACTATTTTTCAGATTCAGTATTTAAGAAGGAAAGATCAGATCAGCTTGCAGACTTGTGGGTCCAAAAAGATCAGAATAACAACCAAATTAGACCTTTTTGCTCTTGGCCTTGGTCAACGTGACTCTCCCTTTCCCGTTCAAAGGGTGAGAGGAAGATACATAAACACACAGCAGTAGTCTTTAATGCATCTCGCAGTATCCACAGCTAGAGTGGTAACTAGGGCTTGGAGGAATTCACTACTACTGCTATATTTCACCATTTCCATTTCTGTTACACACTTCAGCCACTCACAGACCAAATTCTTTTTTTTTTTTCCCTAACATTTTCTCTAGGTATTATAGTTTTTTTGGTAAACACATTTTCTATTAATAGCATGTAGAACTTTGGAAATTTTTCATTCCCCTTTTTTCTCAGAGATGCTTTTTATCAGGAAACCCATTTTTGTCCATCATCATTATTAGAAATGTGTTTAATGTGACAAGAGTGTTGTGACAATGCCTTCAAGATTGTTAAGGGCTCACATCCTCAGGAAATGAATGTGTGAGTCACTCTAACAGGAATACAACCAGCTAAAGAACAAGTCTCTATGTCAAATTCTCCCTATTTCCTCCTACGTATATTCCAATCTTCTTTATATCTTGCTAGCTAGTTTTAATTATGATTCCACTGGCCACGAGACTATCCACTTCTGGCTTTCTGTTCTATATATGTACTGATTGAACCAGATTTAGAGTTCACATACTCAGAGCAATTTGGATAGCGTTGGGAAGCTGTATTAAAGCTTCTGGGTTAATAGAAGCTATTTCATGCATGAAAACAGTGATTTACCAATATTCTTTACTGGTATGAAAAAAATGCAAAATTTTTCATGTATTTAATTCAATTCCAGGAAGTTAGGCAAAGGAAGATACTGAGTTAATGTAAACAAATAGGTAATCCTACACCTTACCTTTCCTAAAATCAATACAATTGCCTAAATAAATGAACAGGAACAGAAAATAATATGCTCAGGGATACAGATCTGGAACTTTCAACACCAAAATGCTTCATTTTCCTCTCACAAGAAAGTAACCTATTGGGAATTCTATTTCCAGCTCATTTCACTCTCAAAATTAATTATTTCCACATGCAGTAATAGTTATATGTGTGTATTTCTAAATCTCAGATTACCAAATATCAGACATCTCTTGTATATATTTACATTGTAGCCTTGAAACACATTCACCATTAAAACTTAGAAAGTCAGTATTTGTCAAAATAAAAGTAGAGTCATCTCTCATTGTCATAAAATCATCCTTTAATCCCTACTCTATATCCTCAGGGGAAATTTTCACAATCATAATTAATCTGAACAGAATGAAATATTCTAAAAAATAAGTATTGGCACTGGGCCAAACAACGAGATAAAATGGTAGCTAAAAAATATATCAGCCTTATTTTCATGAAATTACAACAAACCTAAAGAGATTGATATAAACAGATCTTCATATAATACAAGTTTAACCAAAATTGTGAGAGTTCAATCTCTGTAGTGTACTGAATTCATTCTCTTCAAAGTCACCACTGACTTTTATATGACTGAATCTAATGGCCAGTTTTTAGTCAATCCTAGCCTCTCAAAACATTTTCTACAGTTTGCCACACTCTCCTTTTCTAAACATTTCATCCATAGACTTTAAATTCTGTGATTTCTAAGTGCATATGACTCCTAAATTATTATTTTCACCTCAGTCATAATTCTCAATTTGTCACTTTTGCATTTATCTCTCTTCTCAATATCCAGTCTCAGGGAGTTGATAACACCTCAAACTAAATGTGCCCCAAACTAAATGCTGAATTCCCTTCTTTACTCCTCACAGATCTTACTTACAAGTGTCCTATATTTTGCTAAACAGGATCCCTATTAATTTAATCAGTCAGACCAAAAAAATCTTAAAATTATTGATAACTTTTCTTTCTTTCATGTACTACACTCAACTTAGCAGGAGAATCTGTTAAATTTACTTTCAAGCCTCATCACAATCTTGCCATTTCTCAAAACCTTCATCACCTCTCTTAATTCAAGAAATCATTTTTTACCATCTGGATCTTTCCAGTACATTCTCACCTGATCAGTCTGACTCCACTCTTTTGTTCTGTTCTCTCGGTATGAGAGAGCTTCACAAGTCAGATCACATTATGTCCTTGTTTTTTATATCTTTCCAATGGCATTCCATTGCACTTAATACAAAATCTTTATGGTAGCATTCACGTCTTTACACGATCTGGTCTTTGTCTGCTTCTCAGTTCACTTTCTCTCCCATTCTCCTACCGATTCTTTGAGTCTTCTCTGTCTATTCCCAGTTTGGGACATTTCCTTGTATGTTTCTCAATGATGTTATTTTTCTCTCAAATATTACCATAGCTCTCTTCAGCTGATACATATGTCTGTTCACATGTCAAATTTTCAGCAGGGCCTATCTGAAAGACCACTCCTTCTTTAGATCTTTCTCTCTATTCTCCTAATCTGCTTTATTTTCTTTCTAGATCTTAGTGACGTTTTATGTGTATGTATTGTATATATATGTATGTATTTTATGTATCACATTTCTCCTTTGAGGATGTAAAGTTCAAAAACAGAGGACATTTCGCTTCCTTAACTCTTACACATTAGTGTCTAGAAGAATGCATGCCTTGGCAGGTTGGGGCTAGCAAACCCTGTTAGAGAGATAAATGAAGGCATGAGAGATGGAGAATGGGGTGAAGCCCCGAACTGACTCAAACTCCCGTATTGACTGAGGAATAACAGAAGCAAGGAGTTTTGCTGAGTCTGGTGTTTGTTTTCGGTAACAAGGCAGCCAAGCAAGGCATGGTGACATTTGGGCTGAATCATTAACTTTTGTTTGATTGTGCCCTAGGGACTTCTTTGTTTCCCTCCCCCTCCCAAGGTCCATCTCTGCCTAAACAGGCACCCTGTAGATATGATATGATCAAATGTAAGTATATAAATGAATATAGTAGTATAAAGAAAATTATAATAGTGCATGAAACTAATCAACATTAAAGGCAGTGAGGAAAGTACACATGCATTCGGGTCAGTGCCTGTGCACGAAAAGGGCACGTACACTAACGCAGAGAGCGGAGATCTGTAACTCTCCCTAGGCAGCTGCATGCGTCTCCTCCTTGGTTGACCCACTGATAATAGGCATAAAAGCTCTATTGAAGAAAACTTTTTTATGTATAATTTGGTTTTGCTTTTTCCCACAGAAATATGACCAACAACATCTCATTTATCCGTGTAACAGATATGTTACATAGTTGGTCAAGAGAGATGAAAGGAGAAGGAAAAGAAAGGAATAATACAGTTTTGTTTTAATGAAAAGGCAAAGAAAGAGAAGTCTTGTGACATACTCAACATGATAGTATTAGACATGTAATAGACCCTCCTAACTTACTACTGATCTCTGCTTCAGTAATGGGAAGAGAAAAAAGAAGTTTCTATTTATCTATCCAGAGTGGATATATTTTCTCTCAGACTTCTTCAACCACCTGTAACTGTGATCACAACTCACTTCATATCTGCAGGGGGAAAGGTGTAGAATGAAAGGACCAATGATCTACTAATATTCTTGGATACATAAATTAGTTGGTAAGAGAAAAGGGGACAAGAAAGGTGATTTTGTACTGTATGTATCTGTGTGCATTTAGTCACACGTGCACACACACCCAGATACAATGCTAATGACTTGGGCCTATGTAAAGAAAAGAAATCTAATAGCAAACAAACAAATGAACAAAAATAATTGGAATGTGGAATTTAGTGGAGAATTCGTCTCCATTTCTCTGTCCTCTGTGCTTTTATTTTCAGTGATGTTTATCATATAGTTCTTATTTATATAAAGTACATTTTCCTTCAAAATTATAAACAAATGACATCTGCCAAATACAACTTTATAAACATATCAGATTTAATTGTGCAAATTAATATTTTGCTGCTCTAGTCCAAGCATGTAATAAGACTAAAGCAGGAGAAACAAAGCAGTGTTCATTTACAAAGTCCTTACAGGTCTTCAAATCCTGCCCAACTAAATAAGGCAGGCTGCAGAGTGTGTTCTTGGTCGTACTCACAAATGTAGCACCTGCTGATAGCCTGGCCTCTGGACGTGTCTTTCCTGGGAAATAGAAGTCTGCAGGCCCCAGGCCTCAGACTGCTGCTCTAAGTCAGTCTGTGATTCTCATTCTCCGTTTCACTCTCTTTTCCTGTCCCCTGCCTACTTTTTTCCCTATTTGTCATGTTCATCATGCCTTTCTCTTTCTCTTCTGAGATCTACGAAGGTACCATCATTATTATCTATCACAGTATCTACATTTGGAGATGGAATTGATGTAATAAACTGCTGTGACACAGGTACCAGGCATGTGTTTGAGAAATGAACTCTGCCTGATTTCTTACTCATCAGGAAAGCATGAAGGACTATGAAAAATGCTGACTGGCTTGTCCAATGCCATCGATAATTTTTTATCCATTTATGCCTCCCATACATCTAGGGATGGCCCTGGGACCCAGTTCTGGCCTATGGGAATAATTGAGGCCTGTTGGTCAAGGGAGAACTTCTGAAAAATCTTCTGCTCCCTGGAAAAAAGAAAACAGGAAAGGCTGCAGTTGACTTTTTCCCTCTATTCCCTTCTTTCTCTCACGTATACAGAATCTACACTGCCAAGAGAGAAAGGTCAGGAGCCAGAACAGGCAGGGAGATGCAACCAGATATGCCTCTGTGCTTCCGCTGCCACAGTCAGAAGGCTTGCTTCCTGCAGGCAGCCAGCATGGGCAGAGAGATGCAGCCAGGTATGCCCTATGGGCCTGCAAGCCACCACTGGAGACCCTCGTTTCCTTCAGGCAGCCGGCGCCCACCGGGAGAATTGGACAAACACACCCCTGTGTGCCTGCCACCATTAGGGGAGTCCTGGTGTAGACACACAGGCTGAGAGAGAATCCCTGCAGCCGTGCATGGCCACTGGGGAAGCCTCAGTGCAGCTGTGTCTGGAGGAGCCCACTACATGCCCTGCCACCTCCTTGGAAACCTGGGTTGAGAGAAACCCAGGTGCCTGTCCTACATCATGGCGGGGCAGCCAACATGGGAAGTGCCTGGGACCCCACAATTGGCTTGTTGGAGGAACCCAGGAAAATGTCAAGAGGAAGGAACAAAAGGCAATCTCAAAACTCCAGTCCACACAGAACAAGTCTGGGAGACACAGACTTAGAAGTGACACACCTGAAATTTCTTGGAGGATAGGAACCGAAGTAAAGAAACAACTTCATGGCACTGTGAAAGTAATCAGATCAGAAATAATGTCTCAGGGAAAAGAAGAAACCATAAACATAATGAAAGAGGTTCTGAGCCTATCTAAAGAAGACATAGAAAAAAAGGAGCATAGGAAAATGATGGAAACTTTGAACAATATAGGAAGGAATTAAATTACAAGGCATGAAACATTTAAAGAGATATCTGGGAAATTAAAAAGTTGATCAAAATCTGGCAAAACTAATTGAAAGATACTGAAGATAGACTTTCATGCCTTGAAGACAGGATGGCAGTTAGTAATCGTGGAAGGAGAGGTCTATTAATAACAAGGAAGGGCTGGGGATTTAGCTCAGTGGTGTAAGCGCCTGCCTGGCAAGTATGAGGTCCTGAGTTCCATCCCCAGTCCAAAAAAAAAGGAATCAGGAAATAACAATTCAATAGCTACGAGATGACACAAAGAAAAATAATTTAAGAGTGATAAGTATCAGCAAAAAAGCAGAAGTCAACACAAATGAAATAAAAAGACTTTACAGAAGCAATAGCAGAAAACTTCCCAAACTTGGGAAAAGGATATGGTATTCAGATAAGTGAGGCATATAAAACTCCAAATAGCCATAATCAAAATAAATCTACACCAGATATATAACAATAAAGATCCCAGAAATTCAGCACGAGAACAAAATAGTAAAAGATGCTAGAGAAAAGAGACAGATCACCTATAAAGGAAAACCAATCAGAATCATGGCAGACTTGTCAAAACAAACCATCAAGAAGAACTTGGAGTGAGGTGTTTTGAACACTGAAAGAAAACAACCTCCAACCCAGATTGATCTACCCAGAAAAACTATCTTTCAAAATTGATGGAAAAATAAGACGCTTCCATGCTAAAGACCAACTGGAGGAATTCCTAACCTGGCACCAAACCAACCCTTCAGAAAGTGCTGAAGGATACCCTAGAGAGAGATAAACATGACTTTGGTTCCAGGAACAGCAGCAGAGAAGGACTGCCAAACAAGACAGGCAATCAAATGGAGGGGAAAAGTGGAGGAAACGCAGGAGGGTATCATGGCAGAGATGAACCAGTGCGTACCAGTTGTAACCATTAATGTAAATGGCCTCAATTTACCACTAAAAAGAAACACAGGGAGAGTAGATCAAGAAACAAGATCCATCAATATACTGTATACAAAAAACACATTTAACTCAAAAGGAAATTGATAGACTGAATCAAAGGAGAGAAAACAATTGATCCATGCAATAGAAGACCAGAAGTAAGTAATCTTGAAGCTCTTGTAGGTAAATGGATGTAACTGGAGATCGTGCTCATGGGTGAAATGGTTTGGACTCATACGTGTGAACACCGATTTATCTCCCTAGCATAAAAACCTGAAGGAGTTAGTGGGGTCCAAAAAGGACAGTAGATATTATGAAAGTGATAGGGGAGGAAATGCCTAAAAGGGGAAAGTGGTAATCACTGTTAATTCTTATTATCTTATTTTGAATTCTTCTATCATTTTCATAATTTTGTTAGGTTTGGTTTTATTCCATCTCATTTTGTTAGATTTTTACTGTGTCTGATGGTGTGGGCAGCTATTTTGAAGATAATGGGATATATTATGGTAACCATTGTTGATTTCCTATCATCTTGTTCTGAAGTCCTATAATACTTTTATTCTTTTGTTTTGATTGGGGTTTTTTTTGTTTTATTTGACTTTATTATGTGTAATGATGTGGACAGCTATTTTGAAGAAAACTATAGAGACATTGTGGTGACCATTGTTCATTTCCTATCATCTTGTTTTGAAGTTAACACTTTCATTCTTTTGTTTGGATTGGTTTTATTCTATTTTGTTTTGTTTGACTTTATTATGTGTGAGGGTATGGACAGCTATTTTGAAAAAAACAGTAGACATTATGGTAGTCATTGTTGATTTCGTATTATCCTGTTTTGAAGTCCTAAAATGCCTTCATTCTTTTGTTTTGATTGGTCTTATTGTATTTTGTTTTATTTTATTTTATTATGTGTGATAGTATAGACAGTGTCTGGGTTACTTTTCTCTCATTGCTGAGACAAAATACCCAACTCCCCAAATTAAGGAAGGAAAGGTTTATTTAGGGTACAGTTCTTGAAGGTTTTGATCCATAATCAGTTGGCTGCAAGCAGGGAGGCACGGCACTGGGGCAACACTTCAAGGCAGCAGCCAGAGAAAAAGGGGAAAGAGCAAGCCTCTTCTCCTCCCTTCCATTGTACACAGGCCAGCCCGTCCCCTCCAGGCTGGGTGTAGCACTCACAAAATCTCCGTGCCCTTCTCTCGCACAGGATAAGGATAGCAACAAAGTGTAGATCCTGGTTCCCTGCTGAGTCTCTCAATTAAACTTTTAAATTTCTCAAATTGACACAATAAATCAACCATAACAGACAGCCATTTCGAAGAAAACAAGAGACATTATGGTAGCCATTGTTGATTTCCTATTATCTTGTTTTGAAGTCCTGTAACCCCTTCATTCTTTTTGATTTATCCTATTTTGTTTTGTTTGATTTTATTATGTGTGATGGTATGAATAGCTGTTTTGAAGAAAAGAGAGACATTATGGTAGCCACCGTTGATTTCCTCTTGTCTTATATTGAAGTCCTGTATTGCTTGCATTGTTCTGTTCTAATTTGCTTTATTCTGTTTTGTTTTGTTTTATTCTCTTTAAAATAAAAACAGAAAGGTCAGGAAAAGCACAGATACATACATCCTGTGTTGCAGTGTATATCTGCTTTCTGCTGCAATGCCGTGAGTTAGAGCCAGCCAACTACAGACTGAAACCTATACTCACTGCGAGCCAAAATAAACCTGTCTGCCTTGGAGTTGTGGACGTAGTATTGGGTCTTGGTGACAAGAAAGTGAGGAAGACACTCTGACATCATCAAGTTGGAGAACCAAGGCCAACAACCGCCTATGTGAGAAAAATAAGTCTCTCTTCATTCCAGCAGCCCGAGGTGGTTGCCGGTGCATGCAAGCCTAACTGATACACAGTACTTCCTTACTACCATACCCAGCTCCCCTTAAAGAAAGAAGCCAGAGCCTTATACCCTACATGCTAAGTCTCCTTGGACACCGTGAAAGAGTTGAGATGTGCTTATTTTTTAGTTAGGGTTAAAAAGGAGATAGAGCTAAGTTATAAAATACTGAGAAGGATGAGGCAGTGTTACAAATAGTGAGGTTCGGCGACTCCCACACAGTGTCTTCTAGGGTAGGATCTCAGATAGGTGTTACCTGGGTCATCAAATGCTGCAAGCTCTAGCAGAAGTAAGGTTTGTATTGCAGTCTGTAATTGCCAGAGGATCTTGTTGTAAAGGGCATCTCTCTATCTGCCCAGCGAAGCAATGAGAAACAATTTTTTTAAATATTTCATCACGGTGCAGTGGAAGGAACAATTGAACTCCTAATGACTAGGCCTCCTAGACAAATGACGAGGCCACCTGCTTAGTGCAGGTTTTTACTCTCCTGCGTAGTCTAATTGTAGGTAGAGAAGGGATAGCAGCGGTGCCTTATATTGAACATTTGTCCATGCTAATAAATAGGACATCAGACTAGATTTGATTTTTAACTGGTTTATGTCTTTATATTTAAAATGAATTTTTTTTTTTGAGGTAGGATTTCACTATGAAGTTCAGGCTGGCCTTAAACTCATTTTGGAGCCCAGGCTGGCCTTGAACTATCCTCCTGCCTCAGCCTACCAAGTGCTGGGATTACAGGTATGCACCACCATGCTAGGCTTTAAATGAATTTCTTACATATAGTACATTTTTGGGCTTTAAGTCTAATCTTTGTGCTGAACCTAGGACCTCATGCACTCCAGGCAAATGTTCTAACTTGACCCCTTTATTGCTTATCAAAATGATAATCTCTGCTGTTTAATTAGCATATTTAGACCACTTTACTTAATGTACATATATGATTAGATTTAAGAATATCTCATCCTGTAATTGTTTTGTGTTTTTTCATATGTTCTTTGATCCTTTTCCTTCTATGTCTATAGTCTTTTTTATTTTTAAGTGTTATTTATGTTTGTTTATTTATTTTTTTGAGACGAAGTCTTGTTGTTTATCTTAGGCTAGACTCAACTCATTGTCTTCTCAAATGGTGGGGTTATAGTAGTGTGCTTCTATTCCCAGTTTAGGATTTAATTATGCACAGTTAGATTAGGATTTCATTAAATCTGAATAATGTTTTTGGAAATATAGCCATTTTGACTATACTGGTTCTTCCTGTCCAGGAGTAGGAGATATCATTCCATTTCTGATATCCTCTTTATTTCTCTCTCTCTCTCTCTCTCTCTTTCTGTCTCTCTCCTTCTCTCTCTCTCTCTCTCTCTCTCTCTCTCTCTCACAGAACACTGTAGTTTTCATTTATAGATCCCTTTCACCTCCTGAGTTATGTTAATTTGTAAGTATTTACTTTTTCTTGATGTTATTCTGAAAGGTATTTTTTCCCTAATTTCCCTCTTACTGAATTTATTACTGATGTACAGAAGTGCCTTTGTTGGTTGTTGACTTTGTATCCTGCTAACTACTGAATTTGGTCTTTAATTCCAGAAATCCTTTGGTGGAGTTTTTGGGGTCTTCTATGTGGAACATCATGTCATATGAAAAGACTGAATATTTCCTCCTTTCCTATCCATATCCCTTTTATCTCTTTCTGTTGTCTGATTGCTCTGGCTAATATTTCAATAACTGTATTGAACAAGAGTAGTGATAATGGACATCCTTGTCTTGGTCTCAATTTTAGAGAGAAAATTTTCAGCTCCTCTCCAGTTAGTATATTGGCTGATGGTTTGCACAAATGACTTTTATCAGATTGAGATAGAGACTTTCTATACTTATTTGTTTTTTATTTTAAAGAGAGAAAAAATATGAAAACAAAAAGACAAAAGAAACAAAGAACAACTATAACAGCAAAAACCCAAAATAACAATAAATTCTTTCAAACCCAGATAATAGAAATTTAACAATGGTTGTTATATTGCATATTGTTATCTTCAAAAGAGGTGCTTAGATTACCAGATATAGACATGCAAAATTGATCAAACTGTGTGAATATTAACTGTTTTTTCCATGAACTAATAGAATACTACAATCATTTTAGCTATCTTGTATATATATACATATATATACATATATATGTATATATATATAAATTTATATTTTTTCCTTTTCCTTTCCTTCTTTTCTCCTTTCTCCTATCCCAGTTGTTCTTTCCCTCTGTGCATTTCCTTATTCTTTCACAATATGTATTGTAGATTTTTGGATCTTCTTTACTCTTTCAGTTTCTTATACTAGGGATACAATATGGTATTCACACATGTAAGTCTGATTTATTTCACTTATGAGTATGGTCTCAAGTTGCATCCATTTACCTATAAAAACCTTCAGTTGATCTTTCTTTATAGCTAGGTAGTACTCCATTCTATAAAAATACCACGTCTTTTTTATCTGTTTCTCAGATGATGGACTTGTGGGTTGTTTCCAAGATTTGGCTATTACAAAGTGTGCTGCTATAAACATGGGTGCACATATATCACTGTGGTATGATGTTTTCAGTTCTCCTGGGAAAATACCCAGAAGGAGGACAGGTGGGTCAAATGAGAGCTTGGAATCCTAGATATTTATCATGAATTTGTGTTGGAGTTTGTGAAATGCTTTTTCTTCATCTGTTGAAATGATCATGTAGTTTTTGTCATTGGCTCTGTTAATATGTATTTATTGATTTGTATATGGTGGACCATCTCTGCAACTTTGGAATGAATGCTACTTGGTCATCATGTATGATCTTTCTGATGATTTTCTGCAAAGTGTTTGCCAATATCTTAGAATTTTTGCATCTATGTTCATTAGAGAGACTGACCCATAGTTCTCTTTTTTTGTTGGCCCTTTTCTGGGTTTGTAATTGGGGTAATGCTTGCTTTGAGGAATGACTTTGGGGATACTGCTTCCCTTTTGAACTCATTAAAGAGTTTAGGGAGTAATTAATTGCATTAGATCTTCTCTAAAGTCCTTGTAGAATTTGGCACTGAAGCCTTTGGGACCTGGGCTTTTCTTAATTGGTAGTACTTTTATTACTTCTTCAGTTTCACTGACTGATACTGGACTGTTCAGGATTTTTGTATCTTCTTGGTTCAGGTTTGGTAATTCATATGTATCCATAAATCTATATCTTCTGAAGTTTCCCTTTCATTAGAGCACAGGTTCCCTAAATAGTTACCATGATCTTCTGGACATTGGCAGAATCTATTGTGATTTTATCTTTTTCATTTCTAGTTGCATAGACTTAGGTCTTTTTATTCCCCTTATGTTGACAAGATTGGCTAAGCATTTGTCTATTTTCTTTATTCTTTCAAAGAACCGACTCATGGATTCATTGATTCTTTTTAGTATTGTTCTTTTTAGTCTCAGTTTCTTTAATTTTGGCTCCAATTTTTATAATTTCCTTCCTCATGCTAGATTTGGATTTGGACTGCTCTTGTTTTTCTAGGACCTAGAGATACATAATTAAGTTATTTGAGCTCACTTTTTTTCTGTTGTGGAAATTCACTACTATGAGCTTCCCTGCAAGGACTGCTTTCATTGTGTCCCTTATTCTGGCATGTTGCATTGATATTATTGTTTGATTCTAGGAACTGACTAATTTCCTTTCTTAATTTATTAATTTCTTCTAAATACATTGATTATTCAAAAGGTTTTTGTTTAATTTCCATGTGTTTGCATAGTATCCATAGTTTCCATTGCCCATGAATTTTAGTTTTGTTGCACTAAGCTCTGATAATATATATAGGATAATTTTGATTCTTTTGCATTTATTTAAGCATGATTTATGGGCTAGTATGTAGTCTGTTCTGGAGAATGTCCCATGTGCTGCTAAGAAGAATGTATACTTTGTTGTTGTGTGGAATGTTGTGTGCATATCTACATATTAAGTTTATTTTTTCAAAGCCTTGGTCCAACTATGATACACCTGTGTTGATTTCATTTTTGTTTGTTTCATCTGCCTATTTGTGACATGGTATATTAAGGTCCCAAATTATAATTTTATTGGTGTTTATCTGATTTTTCACATCAAATAGTGTATCTTTTATGAAGTTGAGTGCACCAGTATTTGGTGCTTATATGTTTATAATTATTATCTCTTCCTCTTGAATTTTTCCTTTACCCAAAAATACCAATATCATTCCTCATAGAATTATGGAAAACAATCCTAAAATTTATACAGAACCAAAGGAGTCCTAGAATAACAAAAGCAATTCTGGGTAACATGGCAAGCACCACACCCTAGACTTAAAGTTATACAATAAAGCTACAGTGATTACCCAAAAACAAAAACAACAACAAAAAAACCATGGCATTGTTGAAAACAAACAAGCAAAAGGAAAAAAACAGTCTTGTGGATAAAAGAAACAGAACAGAGAATGTAAAAACAACTCCAGGCATACATAGCTACCTTATCTTTGACATAGGGGTCAAATCCTTTTGCTGGAAGAATAACAGTCTGTTTAACAAATTGTGCTGGAAAAACTGTCCATATGTTGAAGATTGAACCTAGGTTTATATCTTTCCTCGTGCATGAAACTATAATCAAAATGGATCAAAAGTCTAAATACTAAAATGTAAAACTTGCCAGGCATGGTGGTACATTGCTATAATCCCAGCACTTGGGAGGCTGAAGTAGGAGGAGTATCACAACTTTGAGGCCAACCTGTGTTACATAGTGAGCTCAATGCCAGCCTGAACTGCATAGCAAGACCTTGTCTTAAAGTAAAATAAAATAAAATAAAATAAAATAAAATAAAATAAAATAAAATAAACATTTAATCTGCGTGAAGACAAACCAGGTAAAGCTTCTGAAAACAGGTGTAGGCAAGGACTTTCTCAACAGAACCTCAGTTGCACAAGAAATAATACCAAGAATCAACAATTTGATCACATCAAATTAAACTACTTTTGCACAGCAAAACAAAACAACAACAACAACAATCACCATGGCCCTGAAGCAAGGCCAGCAGATTGCTATAGCTGCTGGTTTCAAACAGGAGTCTAAAGAGAATTCTTTCTGTGGTCTGTTGGCCATTTCAAAAATTTGGAAATGGAATGGTCAATTCATCAGAAAGAAATAGCAGGTGAGTGTGGTGAGTATGGGGGCCTGCAGGGGAGAGACCCTGGCACCTCGGGAACTGCACCATGTGGTTGACTCAGGGTGCCAGGAGAACAAGGAGCTCTTCCCCTCTCTGGGGGGCAGCTGTGAGCCCGCCAGCACTCGGGCTGAGAATCAAACATCTCATGTCGTCCTGTCCCTTGTTCCGTGTCCCCCCCACCTTAGCAAGTGGGAGCCAGTGAACTACACATCTTGTGAAAAGATTGGCTATGTTATTTAGTATGAGCTCTCTGTATGCAAAGATATGGACAACCATTTGGAAGAAAACAAGAGACAATATGACAGATAGTGAAGATCTCTGGTTGTCTAGCTTTGAAATTTATGCTTTGTTATGTCTCGTTCTGTTCTGTTTTGTTGTGTTTAATTTTACCTCCTTTAAAATAAAATTTTAAAAAATCACCAATAGAATGAAGATACATTCTTCAAAATGGGAAAATTTTTTTGCCAGCTACTCATCAGATAAAGAACTTATAAGTAGGATACATATACAGAACTCAAGAAAATTAGACTCCCACCCCAAATTTAAAGACCCAATTAAAAACTGGGAAAATGTGAAATCTAAAATGACAGGATACTTCTTAGAAGAAGTACAAATGACCAATAAATACACGAAACCATGTTCAACATTGCTTACCATCTCAGAAATGCAAATTAAAACAACACTGGGATTCCAAAAACAATGATTATCATCAAGAAATCAAAGAATAGCAAATACTGGAAAGACTGCAGGGGAAAAGGAACCTTTCTTAATTTTTGGTGGGAGTGTAAACTGGTACAACCACTATGGAAGCCATGATGGAGTTTCTTAAAAATGCAGAAACTAGAAATTCCATTTGACCCAGCTATTCCCCGTCTAAGTATCTTCCTGAAAAAATTAAAGATGTCATATTATAGTAATAGATGCATATCATTGTCTATAGCAGCGTAATTCATAGCAGTTAATCTTTAAAGCAGCCTATATGTCCATCGACAGGTGAATGGATAAAGAAAACATGGTATTTATTACCATGTAGTACTACTCTGCCATAAAGAAGGGTAAACTGGAGTCATTTGTAGGAAAATGAATATACCTTGATACCATAGTGTTAAGTGAAATAAATCAGACACACAAGCTTAAATATTGCCTGGTTTCTCTTATATGAGAAACCCAAAATATAAATATGATACAAAATAAAAGATAGATAATAGGAAGTAGGGAGATAAATCTTTCTCAAATGGGAAAGGGATCCAGAGGAGGAGGAAGGGAAAAGAGGGGGAGGGAAAGGAGATGAAAAAAGAATTAAGATGTGTTAATACATGTACCAATATTCATAAAGAATGTAATATTACATACTGCAAACATGTACTGTAATAATAAACATTGACAAACATGTGTATGTACTTCATTAAGTCATCCTTCAAAGCATAGCATACTACGTCATGTGGTGGGTAAGGCCCTCACCACAATGTATGTCCAATTCTACTTTTCATGCTTCGTGCTCAGGTGATTATATACTTTACTTACTCTATAGAAATAAAATACATTGCCACAATGAATTTTTGTTTTAACAATCAGTTATCTTTAAAGCAGTTGAAAACAAGAAAGAAGCAATGTAACATTTACCTTCATTCATGCCAGAGTTTTTGATTCCTTTATGTAGGCCCAAATACGTACATTATGTTTCTTTATAGAGCTAATGAAAATAGTTGCCTAACTTACATAACAAGAATTAGTAGCTTGGCAAAGGACTCTATGTCAGAGTCTACAGAAGACAAGACTCATTATCAAACTTTCTCCTTGACAATATAAGCATGTATTAAACTCCTTAATACAAGGTTATCATTTTTCTTTAAGAAAACTTTTTAGTATTTTCACAACTTTGTATGTGCTCATGACATTTACATTCAAGTATTTATATAAAGTTAAAATTTTAAAATGTTTTTGGATTGCATATTATTACTTCTAACTGAATGTGAAAATGATTCAGAACATGCTTTTATGGTCTATATTAATTAGACATTCAATTGTGGCCTGTTTATGTGTTTGTAACAAGTTCCATTAAAAATTTCTTAAGTTTCAAACTGAAAGTCAGTTAATCATACCAGAAGTATTTTAAGAATCCTGAAAGCCTGACAATCTATTTTTAGGCTTTTCTTTTTTTTTTTTTTTCTTTTTTTAAAATAATTTTATTTAAAGAGGAAAAAACAAAACAAAATAAAACAGAATAAAGGGTAGCGACAATACAGTATTCCAAGGAAAAAAGGAAAAGTACAACAATAAATCCTAAGAAATTATTACTTGACAAATTACATACTGACTTCTTGGAAATAGTTGTTCACATTACAAAGTTAAAACACGTAAAGTAGACATTCAAACAGTGAGACTGTTAACAGTTCTGCTCCACGATCTGACAAAAACAACAATATGGTCATCCATCTTACCCACTCAAATATACATGCAATTATATCAATAAGGTAAAATTAAACACAACAAAACAGAGCAAAGCGGATCACAAGAAAGCAATGTAAGACATAAATTTCAAAGCTAGACAATTGG
>PVJX010011404.1:0-53716 GCA_004027295.1 Dolichotis patagonum | reverse complement strand
GGAAATTTTCCTTAATAATTGCTGTGAATAGCCTTTGTAATTCCTCTGATTTGATTCCTGCTTCTTCATTCACATACTTTATTCTTAAGTTATAGATCCTCTTGTCATCTTCCAGTCTTTGTATCTTTACTGCCTGCTCCCTTGTTATTTTTAAGAGATCTTCCCTTTCATGACCCCACATTGCAAGCCTGTGTTCAATGTTTGATAGTCTCTCTTTGGTTTCTTTCAAGCAGTTTTGCCAGCTTTCTATGGAGTCTTTAGTTTCCTGATAATCTCTTTGAATCTGCTTCATAAATTCTAGGTTTTTTCTGAATTCTTCATTAAATTTTTCTCTCCATTTCTGTTACTCCATTCTTCTGTCTGTGTCTTCTTGAGAGGTGCCCAGCCCTGCTTTTATTAATCTACTTATCTCTTGTTTAATTTGAATTAATATTTCAGTTTTGGTCCCGCTTACAAGGTCCTGAAGATATCTCTTTATGTCTGCTAATGCTGTGTTTGATGTTGCAGTTTTGCTGCTCTCAGTCTCTTTTGTATTTACCTCTCCTGGTTCAATGTTCTCTGGGTTGGGGGCTGGGAGTGTTTTCTTATTTCTCCCTTTTGTCATGTTTTTGGTTCTTTCCATACAGGTGTACAGTGTAATTCCCAGACCCTTTCTTGTTGTTTAAGCCTCCTCTAGAGGGTGCAGGCTAGGAGCTTTAGCCCTCTTCAATAGGTTATCAGAGATTAGAGTTCACCCACAGGCAATGTGCACTAGCTCCTTCCTTCTGGGCCAGTCAACCTTTGCAGGCCTTCAGTGCGTCAATGTGCACTGATCTCAGGGAAGTAACTGGGTCCCTGCCAGGGGCGCGGCCTAGTCCAAGCAGAGTCCACCAATCTGCTCGTTGAGGGGAGCAACCAGCTAAAGCCACTTCCTTATGGAGTTAGGGCTGTCCTGCCCAAATCCAACATGTTGTCCAGTCAGTTTCCCCTTTCCCGTGGGAGGGTCTTATTCCCATCACTCACCGTGTCCCCGAGAACTGTTGGGCTCCCCCGACCTCTGACTTCAGGGCGTCTGTGGTGGGAATTCACAGTGCCTCTGGGTGGGTCGTGTGCAGAGCCGGTCCTGGTGAGCTGCACGCAGGGCTGTTCAGCTCCGCGCTCCGGCGGCTCAAGCCAGTCGCTTCGGTGCGGGTCGCTTGTTCAGGTCGGGCAGGAATTCAGGCGGCTCGAGGAGGGTGCCGTGCTCGCTGATCTTATGTTCACTAATAGTAGCCCCAGGACCTCATATTCGAGCGGTTTTTTTGCACTTTAGTTTCTTCGTGGGTTGTGAGAGTCTATCTCTCTCTGTTTGGGTCTCTCCAGGGTGTTTTATTCTGGCATTTGAGCGGTCTCTCTCAGAGAGGGTCTCTCTCCTGCTATCTACCAGTCCGCCATCTTGTCTCACTTCCCATATGTAATTTTTAATAATTAATCTATATTACTTTATAATTCTAAAATTATTTTTAAATCAGCGTAGTAATATGTAGATAAAATGCAAAGAAAATGAAAAGTTTTGCCAGATGTTAAATGCCGAAAATGATAACTTTTAAAAAATATTACACCTTAGCAAACCTAGGCTCCCAATCCCAACTCTATTTCATAATTACATAACTTTTATGCAATATAGGCTGTTAAAGGAGGAAACCACCTCAAATAGATTGCTATGATCAAATAATACACAAGGTAGGAGTTTCAGGCAATGCAGATCTTCAATAAATGCTGGGCGCTCATCTCTGCTGCCTTCGTATTGTACACTTCTAGAAAATATCTAGTTGCCTCAGTGGTCTCTCAGCATACCTGTACCCCTAACTGGTCTATTCCTTGTCTCCTCAAAAAACACTGTGACTAGAAAGCAATTGCTTTTTACTTCTCATTCTCTGTAGCTCCAATAGTCTGGGCCCATCATTGTTGCTACACGAGAATGTTATATAGGCTCACAGAAATTGTTTCCTATGTTTCTCTCAACAAACTAGAATTATCTTCCTCAGTCTGCAAGGTTGCCCAAACATCCCTTCATGTTTGTTCTGAAGAAACAGAACACATCTTAGAACCATATCAAGAAGGTGTACCTAACTCACTCATGGCATTATAGAAAGACAATGTCATTCTTCTAGGCACATGATTAAAATACAGATGTACTATCCCAGGCCACATGCTGAACTATAAGCATCCATAGCTTTACAAAAATTTTCTAGGACAAAAGCAGAAATATGTCTCTGACCCCAACAGTTGACTAATGTTATTATTCAAATATTAAAATAATATGTTTAGGGAGAAGGTCAAGATCATACTACAATTTAGAGGCAAATCAACATTCAGTTCCAGGTGATTAGAAAAGACAGGGAAGCCAAGAAAGGTAGCATGTCCCTACAATCCTAGTTACTAAGAAGGCTGAGACAGGAGGATTTCAAGTTTGAGGCCAGCGTTGGTACACTGGTCAACCTTCCTATTGGTGGCACAAAATACCTGACACCAAACTTAAAGGAGTAGAGTGTTATTTTACCTCACAGTTTCAGAGGTTTCAGTTCTTGGTCAGCTGGCTCCAAAGCAGAGACATCATGGTAGAAAGGTATGGCAGAGGAAAGTTGATCAACTCAAGCCATCTGGGAAGCAGGAAGCAGGGAAGAACCCAAAAGGATAGGAACCAGAGACCAGATTTAGTCCCTAAAGTCATACCCCCATAGCTAACCCAGAAGTATGATTTACTGATTTCCTAGGCACCTCTCAGTGGTAGCTCAGTGGTATACCTCAGTGGTATACCACTCAGTGGTAAACCACTTGCCTAGCCTATGTGAAAATCTGGGTTCAATTCTCAAATAGAAAGGAAAACAAAGCAAAAGAAGAGTTAGCAGGGATGGGGTATTACAGCTATCAAAGGGTGACATTAACAGCACAGCAGTGAAAAGCTGATTTTACTTTTCAAAATCAAAATGTCAATTCATTCTATTAAATCTTAGTGTTTGATGTGTAGATACATATGTTGTACCTCCAAAATATCAGTTCCAAAATCTTAAAACATTCAAAAACCAACTTAATCTTTCTCCAATCACCAAGATATTATTCAATATTATTTTCAAATGCTTTTATAATAGTTTTATAATCAGCTTATTAAAGTTCCCAACTTGGAGTTCTGTCTCCTGAGTATCTTAAATAGTTCTTTCAGGAAAACTCGGAGGTTAAGATAATTTTGGAATTTGAGGAATTCTAATGTTTAAAAAGAGAGCTAGAGAGAGCAAGAACTGGTAGCAACTGATGAAAACACAAATAAAAACCTGACAAAAGTTTTATGAAAACCAAACATTCCTAAACTGAAAACTTTCTGGTTAAGACCTAATGATTCATTAGACTTACTGTTAATTTACATAATTATCTTTACTCAACTATGTGACAAACTAGGGCCAAAATAAATAATAAAATAATAGATAAAAATTAGGAGACAATGCAACATTCTAATAATAAAAAACAAAAATAACCAGAACTAGAACTGAATAATAAAAAGTCAAATATAAATCTTTTAAACAATCATTATTCTCATATTTAAGATTTCAGTATAAAAAGAGTTCAGTTTAAGATATAGAGTACCACAAGGAACTATCCCTCTCATTTAAAAATTAGAGAAAGTCATTTAAAAATAAGAAAAATAAGAGAAAAATTTTGAAGCCATCTAAGAGCTGAGCTGGCAAACCAACCAATGCCCAAAAAAGCCATACAGAATTAAACTTTTCACTTTACATGTAATAGTACCACTAATTAATGTAAGCTAATATATGACCATAATCCATATGGGAGAAGTAGAAAACATACAGCAAATTAGGACTTTTTTGTTCTTGTCCCATCTATCACAGAGCATTAAACTGAAGAGAGCTAAAAATCTGCTTTAAGACTAATCAAGGGAAACGACTGAAATTTGATTAGCAGATAAAAACTTGTTGCTATGAAATGGTCCTCATCCTTTTGTCCTGCTGAGTTAAATAAGAAAAAAAAAAAAACTAAAGGAGTTTTAAGATTTACTTCATGCTATGATGGAACTAAACTAAAAAGCACACTGCTCTTCTATGTAAACAGAATCCCCCTGTTATATTTGATTTTCAAAAATCAGACTACTGAATACATATATAGTGGGGGTTGCATTTTAAAATATCTTCCATATGTTAATAATAGTTTAATGAATCTTGAACTCAGCCTGGTATTCTTAGCCTCATTTCAATCAAAATCAATTTATTAACAAATCTCTTTATATCAATCATTACTTTGAAGAGCAAATTAAAGGTACATAATTCCTTCCTCTGCCAAGAGATAGTTACTTTTCAAGCCAACCACTAAGCTGGAAAGAAGCACACACCTAGGCAAGGGAGATTTAATTTCAGAGTAGAGCGAATTAAGTTTTTTTTTCAAAGAAGCACAAGAGTATATCATATAGTATACTCAATATTCTAATATGCTTGTGATGGAGCTTACTTCTAAACATTATAAATCTTTTTTTTTTATTCGGGTTAGAATTCGACCTCCTCTCTCCCACTGCTTTCCTAGGATCACAGTTGTAATACACTTTGCACAGTGGATTTCGCATGGTCATCTATGCCTGGAAGATGGCATGCTACCTACTGTAACCGCCCCCAACCTCTTCCAATCAGAGATAAGCTACATGCAGCTTGTTTTTTAGGGGGCCAAGCAAACGAATACAGTCGCTTGAGCTAGTATATCCACATGGCATCGCTGGTGGCCTCTTGCTTGCCTGGTGAAACCCTTTGCAAACATCTTACTTATTCCCTTGCTAGCACGTACAAGGCTTGTTAAAGCTGCAGGACACACTGCTTCCCTACCGCACGTAGGAACCCCTGCGGTCCCCGGTTCCTCGAAAAATAAACCACCGTTTTTCGTTGGAACTGCGCTTTACTTTACAACAGGCTTTCACACCCATTATCTCATTTGATCCTCACTTTAAGCCTGTGAAATGTGCCTCGTCGCCGTGTCAATTTTACAGATGTGGGAAGGATCCTGTCCACCAACGCCTTCCTAAGGGCGGCCTCTCCCCAGCGGAAGAAGCTTTATGGCAGAGGGACCAGCAGGTGTGATCCTCCAGGCCAGTAGCTTCTCTCCTGCGGAAGGCTGAGGCTACAGAGATGGGCCTCGCGGCGGCAGCTACTCACACTCTCGGACCCCCGCTATCTCAGTCTGCGCTCGGCCGGGACCCCGACCCCAACGCGCCTCACACGCCACCCCCTTGGGCTCACCGTCGGATCTCGCCAGACAGCGTCTGGAAGGGACGGGTAAACTCCGCGTCCGCCACAGCCGTCCAGGAACTGAGACCCACACTCAGGGGAGACGACAATGGGGGTCACTAGAAGGCCTCCCGGCTCCCAAGAAAGAAAACCTCGTTCAGTCAAGCAGCTGACATTTCCCAGTCAATTGGAGCCCCGCCCACTTCCGTCTCCCCGCCTACCCCGCGAGGTGGCCAGCCCTGCGCCGCTTGGGGTTGTGGGTATTTGGAAGGCGGGCAAAACTGCTTGTACCGGAAGTGGCAGCGAGCGGTCGAACTGCTAAACGTAAGAAACTACAATTCCCAGCAGGCGGCAGGCACAGACTGCAGCCATAGGGAGAGCGGATCGAGGAGCTCTGCGCGCGCTGCAGGGATGGAACGTTGCTACAGTTCGCGGGTCTGAGTACTAGGGGCCAAAACTGCACGCTGGGAGCCGCTGCGCGCCAAAGCGGGAATCCAGGAGGCGGGCAGTTGTGCAATTAATGCACGTATTTAAAACTCCGGACCCGGTGGACGCCATGCACAGGTAAGTTGATTGCAAAGAAGTCAGACCGTGGATGGACCTGCTGAATTCTTTTAGGCCGCGGATATTGCTACATACTAAGATCGTTATTAATGCTGTTAAGTGAATGATTGCTTAGCCCCTTGGGAAATGTACGGATTGATGGATGTTTCAGTGCGGGAGTCAAATGCAATTTAATTTGGCTTTCCTAGTTGGGTTTTCCTACTGCCGTTTACAATCACTGTCTGACTCCCTCTTTTCTTGTTCCCTCCACGGAAAGAAAGTCTTGAGGCCTTCTGCATGATCTTAAATCAAAAAGACTTTTCTGTTTTTTTCTTTTTTCTTTTCTTTCTCTCTTTCTCTCTTTTTTCTGTTTTCTGTTTCCTCTTTCCTCTTTCATTCTTGGGAATTAGCTAGCAGTGGGCACGTAAGAAACACATTTTTGTTAACTGCAGTTAAAGTTATCTACGAAGCATAACTTGATGCTTCCTTCATGCCTACCTTGAAATTATTTAGGGGTAGATTTTCAAAAGGGAATGATATTGTGCCTTTCCACAGGAAGCACCTCCAGGAGATTCCAGACCAGAGTAGCAACGTTACCACCAGCTTCACATGGGGATGGGATTCCAGCAAGACTTCTGAACTGTTGTCAGGCATGGGGGTTTCTGCCCTTGAGAAGGAAGAGGTGGACAGTGAGAACATTCCCCAGGAACTGCTCCCAAACCTGGGCCACCCGCAGAGTCCCCCACGGAAAAGGCTGAAGAGTAAAGAAAATGATAAAGATTTTGTGATCATCCGCAGGCCTAAGCTCAATCGAGAGAACTTTCCAGGTAAGGTATGAGAGTAAAATTGTCAGTTATGTAAGGGGTGGATTGAACTACTTTGTTGTTAAACCTTTGTTGGAGGATCTTTAGGATAGGTTGCTTTTTAAGTCGCCCAGTCTAGAAGCTATTTTCCAATAACTTCTATGGGTCCAGCCCATCGTTGAAATCTACTGGAGTTATATGTAGTTTCTATCTTTTAGTGTGCAATCAACTTGAAACTTTTAACCCTGTGAGAAAACATTCATGTGTTTTTCCTTAGAAGGGAATCTGGCTGCCCAAAGTCCAGCTCAGGGCCACTGATAAATGGGAACTAAACAGTTATCTGCTTGAAGGATCCCTTTTGTTTATACTCTGCTGCTTTGAGCCCCTGGGTGAGCTTTCTGTTCTAATCACGTTAATTATTTGTCAGCAGACTGCAAAAACAAATCTTAATCTAAATGGACAAGACTTGTCTCACCAGGCCTGCTCTCAAATGGGCTGCTTCTGGTATGCTGTGTCTTATTGTGGCATTATCTGTTCAGTAACCTAACAAAAACTTCAGTCCGAGTACCTCAATATCTAATGAATACTCCAACATCTAATCAGTCATCACATCTTTCCTTCTTACCTAATAAATATTTCTTAAGCCCTCATCATCTCTTGTCTAAGCTATTATAATAGCCTCATAATTATTTCGGCCTTCTTTACCCCAGGGTCATCCTCCACAGGTAAAATAGATTGTCTAAACTGTAGACAGATGTCACCACATACTATCCCTTACAAATAGTGCCCAACCCCAGGATTTCTCAGATAAATGAGTGCCTTCTGAATGGATCAGAACCATGGAGTACTCAAAGCCATAAGGTCCCACAAGCCGTGGCACCCTACATTGACTTGATCAGTTTTTCTTGCTATTATTTAAAACAGTAGTTCAGCAAATATTTGCTGAGTGCATACTATTTGTTAGTCATTGTGCAGGAGATGAAGCTACAACAGTGAGCCAAATGTAAACATTCCTACTTTTGTGGAATGAGAAAATACAATTTTATGTAATATACAAGAACATAATACTAAGTGCTATGGCTAAAAATAAAAATAGAGCAACCCAGAAGGTAGTTGGAGTCCTGGAATGAAAAAGTAGATTACAGATTTAAACAGGGTTTTCAGGAGGCATATAGAAGACTGGGGGATGGGCTATCCTCTTATCTTACAGAAACAAGCTCCAGGCAAAAGGAACAGCCTTTGAAAGATCCTTAGGAAGAGACTTTTATAGGAAAATGGATGCAACTGGAAACCATACTCATAAGTGAAATAAATAGGATTTGCATACATAAATATCAAATTGTTTCCCTACACTAAGAAGTGGAAAGAGTAAATAAGATCAAAAATGTATAACAGATATTGTGAAATGGGAAGAAACTGTTCGAAAGGAAAGAGAGACTGGGATAGGGAAAAGGGAAAAAGAAGGACGGGAAAAGAAAAAAAAAAATATATATATATATATAAAAGTTAAAATAGTTATGCTACTAATTTCTATAACTAAGTTCATTGAAAACAAAAGTTTGTGCCTGTATTGTTTGATCAATTTTTCATGCATATTGTCTTGTAATATGAGCAACTACTCTGAAAATTATAATATGCAATGTATTAACCATTGTTACTCCCCTATTATCTTGTTTTGAAATTTCATATCATTGCTTTTATTGTTTTTTTCTTTTTAAAATTAAAAAAAAAATGACCTGTTTACCCAAGCAACAACAAGGAACCCTGATAGCAAGAACAGAGTGGGTGAGTTAGAGCAGGGGGAAGTCCACTAGAGGTGGTCTTTTTTTTTTTTTTTTTTTTTTTGAGATAGGCTCTCACAATGCAGTTCAGGCTGGCCCTGAGCTTACTTTCTAGCCCAGGACGGTCTCAAACTTGTAGCTATCATCCTGCCTCAGCCTCCCAAGTGCTGTAGAAGTGTGTTAAGCAAAGTTGTGATGTGACCTGATTGAGCACTTTAAAAGGAGACACTGATGTACTGAGATGAAACAGTAGTGAGCAGTGGAGAGAGGTTTGAAACTTGTTAAGAGGTATGTGAAGATGATAAATAGTGGTCAGATTAGGGATATAATAAACATTGGAGACAACAGAATGAGTAGGCTGTTGAAATTGTCTATAGAAGCAATAAGAGACTAACATTCAGTTAAGTAATGACGGAGAAAACAGATGATAAAAACATGAAGTCCAAAAAAAAAAAAAGAAGTAAAAAATTGGGGCTGGGGATTTAGCTCAGTGGTGTAGCAAGTGTGAGGTCGTGAGTTCGATCCTTGGCACAAAAAACAAAAAAGTAAAAAACGTGAAGTCCTCTAGAGCCAAAGTAAATAAGTATATCTCTTAAGTCTTCCCCTCCAACTTCTTCTGTGGAAGGGTTTATGGGTTGGCTATTTGCTTTAAAAAAAATTGCTTTCTTCTCCCTTTCTATAGAAAAGATGCTTCTATAGACAACATGGGGATCTACATTAAGAATTACTCAGAGAGGAAGTAGAGCATTGAGAGGTTAGATTTTAATTCAAATCTGAATTTGAATCCTTAATCTGTTCTTTATCTACCTTGGAAAGTTATTTAAGCACCCTTTCTCTCTCAACCTTAGTTTCTTTTCCTGTGAAATGAAGTAATAATTCCTACTTTATAAGTGGTTGAGACGGGTTCTCACTATGGTGTGCAAGCCGGGCTTGAACTCACTATGTAATCCAGGCTGGCCTTGAACACATGATGATCCTGTTAGCTCAACCTCCTGAGGGCTGGGATTATAGGCATATGCCATCATGCCCAGCTAGACCTCTTTTTCTTTAAAATTTAATGTAACTGCTGTCTTAAGCAACCAGAATATAGCACTGGCAGTTTGGTGTTTGACCAACCAAATATGGTAAAAGACACTCACTTCTGCTAAGATGAACAGATTTCAATTAACTTGTCCTGTGTCAGTAGTTTTCGACGAGGTGTGATTGCTGTATGTCCTTCCACATTCACACATACGCAAACGTAAATAAAAGAGATTTTTCTTTAAAGCAAGGCAGTATGGTAACCAGATACAAATATAGGGAATGGTTGTTCTCTCCTAGAAATTTGCACATCAAGTTAGAAAATAATTTCAGAGCAGCTCTCCCTGGGAAATATGTGGCTTATCCTAAGACCACTAACAGGAGTAGCTCAGACAGTGAATGCTGTAGGACAGGGGTGACAGACCAGACCTATGGCAGGTTTGCCTCAGCAGGCTATTTGTGTCCCTGAAAACTAAAAGGTTTGCCATCATCGTTCTAGTGGGTCAGAGAGAGGGATTCACCGGTACAAAGTGGTTGAGTTCCCATTCAGATAGATATGGACCATCTTCCTTACCTGAGCAAAAGTGGAAGTTCCAAGGAAAAAGAAGAGCTGAAAATGGTCCAATCAATGAGTCTAGATTTTAAAGCTGACTTAAGAAAAGAAGTGACTTTTGTTTTTTAGTGTCTAAGAAAGAGGCATAGGAGAGGAAGGTACAGGAGACATAAAACAATAGTGTACATTTGTATGTCCATGATTTACATACATGTACATTGATTAATTGCTGCAGAGGGAGACAGGGGTGTCCAGTGATGCAGGATGAGAGGCAGCTGGCTTAGAAAATTCCTAGTAGGCCTCCATAAACCTAGGCCTTCAGTATAGCTATATCCTCATTCCAGGAAGTTTTGCCTCCAGTTGTCAGGACAGGTGGCTGATAGCTCTGCCAGAATTATGGCAGGACAGGCCATGCCTGCTGTACATACAGATCTGATGACTAGCCTGGGTTGTGTATTTTTGTTAGTTCTTTGCTAAGCAGTCTTTCCCTGCAAGCTCCAATCTAGCCTCGAATCTGGCAGGAAAATCTTTTTTATCTGTTTACTTTGGAAGATTAGCGCTATGGGGCCTGCTATACCAGCAAGGGTATGATTTGCCCTGGGGTGAGTAAATGGAAGAACTTGGAAAGAAACAGCCCAGCAATGAAGCCAGTAATATGTGGAAAGCAGACAATCACATTTTATTGATGATCATTCAGCGCCTGTTCTCTGCCCTTTAAACAGGTGATGTCCTTGCAAATGTGGCTGAATTAATTTGTCGATCAGCTCTTCCATGGCTGTTAGACTGCTTGAAATTCCAGACCGAACAAAGGTTCTCAGAGTAGAGACTAAAGTTCAGAGTATATCAGAATCCCAAGGGAACTTGTTCAAAGTGCAAGATTCCTGAGATTCTCATCTAAGAACTCTTTCAGTCCTGGGAACCTGTTTTAATACCCCAGATCAAACATTTTTCATGCAACTTTTTATTTGTTACACAGTAGAGAAATACACTTTATAATTCTTGATGTGTGTCTGAGATGAGAGTTTCACAAAACTGTGTTTCTCCTTACCAAGATATTTCTAGACAAACTTACTAAATGAATTTCATGATAAATCAATTAGTCTCAGCCAACAGTTCCCAAACTCCAGTTCTATGGGAGATTTTCTGGGACTCTGCCATTCATCTTTGTGTGCTTCAGTTTCCTGTCATTCATTTATTTATTCATTCATTCATTGATTTTAGCAAATATTCATTAAGCATCATTCTTGGGATTAGAAATACAGCATTGAACATCAGCAAAAGACCTTGTTGTCATAATTTATATCCTGAACCCTATTCCCCAAGTTCCAACTTCTATTGTTTCTGTTTATTCCTTTCATCCCCAGAGTTGAGCAAATCTTTCATAGAACTAAGAGTTGTGGGGCCAAGGTTTACATTGGGACTCCTATTTCATTTTGCTATGTTTTGTTGTGTTTTGTCTTAGCCAGAATATATTAAAAGCTAGCATAGTCTCATGTTTTCTCTTTATTGTTCCTGGGAAGAGGAAGAACTCATTAGGAAGGCAAAATGTGGAAGTAGTTCCCCAGAAAGGAAGTGTTGCTATTTAAAACAAGCCAGGAAAACCATTTGTGAGGTGAACCCCTAAAGGAAGGAAGGGTGGCAGAGCCTCAGTGCCACATTATTGGATGCCAGAAAAAGAACAGTTTAAAACTGGGATACTAGGATTACTTCGGGTTTTCAATCTGAATATGAGTTCTGAGAAATAAATAGCTGACAAAAGCTAAGTTACCTGAATTACAATGATCAAATACATAGAAAACTCTACGCTCTTTCCATAGGAATTTGAGAGACACAGGAATTGGGTTACAGCAGTGGAAAGTTGGGTTTGTACCCAATAAGTGATCAGAAGCAGTAGTGGGTGTGGGTGATCCCCAGCAAGCTCTGCTCTAGCCAGTTTTTGGCCTTTTCAGGCTCTGAAGTATCCCTTATCACCATCCATGATACTAAAGACTGGAAGCTTCAGCCTTAATCATTTATTTCCTTCTGTCTAGAGCTGGTGTGTAGCCTTGATGGGTTTAGCAGCCTTGATGGGTGCAGCCTCCGGATGTTCCTTTCCTCTCAGCAAGCAGACCAGCCAGCAGTGTAGTCAAGAATCCAGGAAACAGATGGCTGGTGTTTTGAGAATTAAATATGGCAAGTGAAATTGGATTAAATGTGTTACAGCCTAGATGCCAGCCACTAGAACAGCTTAAAGACAAGCTTCTTCCCCATCTGCTGGGAGAGCAGCCAATTCCAGGCTGTTGCACCCCCATCCAGGGCCCTTAGGATGGAGAGTTGTCCTGTGTCAGCAGAGTAAAGCCCCATGTACTTGGCTTTTATCTAAGGCTGTGTGCATCCGTGTTCCTTCCACTTTGTAGTGAACCCACTGGAGCCTCTCAGGGTTAATATTTCATGCCTTCTTCCATCTATGACTCACTATCTGTGTGATTGATTACTTTTTCAAAGCAAGTCTGGTTTCTCACTTTTTCTAAACTTGTAGAATAATCAGGAGAGCCATAGTCTTATTTAGCACATGATGGAGCAAAAAGAGGGCCTGTTTTGAATTCAGACCAGGGTTTGAGTCCCCACTCTGCCATGAACTGCTTGTGTGACGTTGTACCTTTTATCATAGTTATGTCTTCTCTTGATCCCCTACCACCACCCCCACATAATCCCCTCTCCCCCAAAGGCTACTGGTGTACTAATATAGGATAGCTCCATTGTACACTGGATCTTTCTCTTCAGCCTCACATCTCTTACACCAAGGGTACTGTGCAGTCCTACACCCTACCTCCAATGCTCCCTCCCCAAGTCATCACACTTTTACTTTTTGTGACTGCACCTTTTTCACCTTGGGCAAGGGGAGTTTGGAAACTCAAAGTTGCCTTTTGCTACAGTCACCTAGTTTTTGATGAAGTTATTTAAATCCACTAAGTTAATTCTTCATCTGTAAAATGGGAATAATGCTGTACTTAGTACACAAGTTGCTGCAAAGGCTAACATCTAAGACTTTTAGAGTTCCTAATAGATGGCAGGTTTTTAATTCATAGGCTGCATATTTATTTATTAGTTCGTCTCCCAGTGCTGCCACTGGGCAGGATCAATGGTTTAATCTAACTCCCACCATTAATGGATTAGTCAAGCCACACAAGTGTTGCAGTGGAAAGTGGATTCATAGTCTAACCTTGTCATTTTACAGATGAGGAAATGGATCCTAAGAGGCCAATAATCCTCCTAATCTTTAAAATAAAGCTAACATCCTTCTCTGGGATGCCAGTCATTCCTTTGTAAATTACCACCTGGTCACTTTTTAATGTTCATTGCTAGGTTCTGCCCTCGGCACTAAGCATTAGTAATTGTTGGAGGGTTATACAGACACTAGGAATCAGAACATTTACTATGTGAAAAGGAGCAAAAGGTGTAATGTACTTAGAAAATATTTATGAAGGGTCAATTATGTGTCAAGCGTTGTGTTAGGTGTTAAATTTGCAAGCTTGGGCATAGAACTTTAGTGGTGACCTAGAAAGCTTCTCTGAGCAAGTGACATTTCAGCTGAAATCTGAGGATGAGTAGGAGTTGGGCAGGTGAAAAGGGAATTTGCAGCACAAAGCTCCTCCCAACTCTGAACTGTTCTCTTGCACAACTCTGTTACTAGGTTTGCTTGTTCATCACTATGTCAGATTTTTCTCCTAGTACTCTGTCTATTTTCCACTGCTCTTCTATTTGTTCTTGATTCCCTCTATCTTCCCAGGAAAGAGGAATTGACCTAATTTATTGATGTATTTCATTTATCTCACTTGCTTTGCATTTCAAAGCAAGCTTTCCTAGTTTGCTTTCCCAGCTATCTTTAGTGGGCATTGTTGGTGCCCCATCCATAGCCCTTGGAGCTCACCATCCCTTTACTGCCAGTGGTTTTCTGCACATACATATGACTCCATGCTTGAGTGTTTTCTCTGGGCAGGGAATGTTAGAGAGTTAATATTCAGTACCCAACTGATCACTGCCAGCAAACGGTGGATTCTTAACTAGCACCCATGTCCTTGGGTGGGACAGCTCTAGGGCAGGTTCCAGATAGTTTCTGGGACTCCCTAAAAAATTTGAAGCCACTGCCCTTAATGGTAATCTGCTTATTCACATACCCTTAGATGGCTTCCTTCCTTTCTTTGTCTGTCTTCTCCACTTCTTCCTGTACTTCCTGGCATTACTTCCCAAATGAACTACTTGAAGTCAAACCCTCAGTTTCTACTTCTGAAGATGTCAACTTTACATAGACTCTAAACCTTCCTTATTCTGTGGATTTTAGCTCATTGGTGAAAATTTAAAGCAGCATCGAAATGAAAAGGTTTTCATAAAAGGAAAATATGTAGATTTAGTGAGGAAAGGAACAGAAATGAGAAAGTTGACTCCCCACTGCTGTGTTAGTTTCTTACCTTTATGACAAAATACCTGAGAAAAACAACTTAGGGGAGGAAAGATTAATTTTGGCTCATGGGTTCGGTTTCCATCTGTGGTCGGCTAACTCCGTTGTTTTAAAAACAATGGAGAAATATCATGGAGGAGGAAAGCTGCTCACCTCCTGGCAGCCAGGAAGCAGAGAAAAAGCTAGAAAATCCAAGAGAAAGAAGCCAGGGAAAAGAGTAGTTCCCAGAGGTCCTCCCCCTATAACTCTCTCCCTTTCTCCAAGCCCACTCCAAATGGCCCACTCAACTTGTGAATTCAGTGGATTAATCCATTTATAGGTTTAACGCCTTAATGATCTGATCACCTCCCAAAGCCCATCAGTGGCCTTGGGAGTTTAGATCCAGATATAACAGCTGCATTACTTAATCTTCCTTCATAAATGATTTAATGTGCACATCGTACAACTATGTGAGATAAATCTGTATACGCTCTACTGCAGATGGAAAACAGGCCCAGAGAGACTGAGTAACTTGCCGAAGTTCGCAAACTTGGGAGCAGCATAGTTAGGATTCCTATCAAAGCTCAGCTTGTTCCTCACTTCAGTAGTTTTCAGACTTGCTGGGGAGGCTGCACACCTGGTATCAGTACAGCTTTGTAGATCATTGTACATTTTCAACATATTAAAGTTAGACTATGTGAGGATGTTATTTTTTGCCAGCTCAAATTAACATTTAATGAGGAAAATGTGAGACAAACCTGTCTTTCGACTTTTTTTCTGATTGGTGAGCAGGCAGGGACTGGTTTGAGAACCTTTGTCCTCCATCCACGTTGATTGTGGAAGAATTTTGGCAACAACTGAAAGGTTGTCACACTGAGGAACCTCAGCACAACCTCCAGCTACCTTCACAGGTTGGGGCCCAAGGTCCACGTAGATAATCTGTCTCATCCTTCTACTCATACTTTTCAGGGCCTTAGTCAGTCCTTTAATTTTGTTACCTAAAGAGAAAGAGACAAGCATTGATAAGCAACTGCTCATCTTCTCATTCTTCAATAGAGAGCACCACATGTTTAGTAAATACATAAATGGATGATTGGATTAGACTTTGTGCTCATTCCTCAAAGTACGAAGAATGTTAAAAAAAAAAATTAGGTGAGCCACCTAATTTTTTGTGCTTAGTTTTTGTTCCTAAGCACTTGTGAACTAGTGGGAGCCTAGACAGATGATCAAAGAAATAATGAGATCATAGTACAAAAGAGACTTATCTTTGGTGATGTCATGGGAAACATTCTGTAGGAGTTGGGGCTTTAATAATAATTTGAGTTAAACTAAAGAGCAGCCATAGGGAGGATGGAGCACTGAAAGGCATTGAGATGTGATACAGAATGACTCATTCTAAGAATTACAGAAAACCTCAAATGGCTGGAGTACATTTCTAGATAAGGAGCCCAGAAAATGAGTTGGGTCCTGGCATGAAAGCTTTGAACTCGTGCTGAATAGTGTAGACTTCTGCTAAGTATCTAAGGGTTCCTTTGAAAGGTTCTAATTGAGGGAAGGGTGTGATTATCTCAGTCTCTAGGAATGCTGCTAGGGGCAGCAGCTATGGTGTTTGTCACTTTCCTGATGCTGTGTATTATGCCCTCAGTCCCCTGCACAGTGCCTGGTATGTTATAGATGGTCTGTAGATACTGGTGTTTTTAAAGTGGGTTTGCAGGGTAGAGGATATCACTAGAATTAGAACATCAACTGGGGGCAGAGAGACCAGAAAAGCAGGTCCTGAACTCATCAACCACTCGTCAGTGTTTCTTTGGTGCCACCCATTTACTTGGCCATTTTAGATTACCCTGATCTTGTGGGCTTTTTGTAGATTCATAGATAAGAGATTAATACTTGTTGAATAGCTACATAAGACTTGCTATTCTAAGACTAAGAAAAATGGTTTTCCTCCACCTGCCTTTCTACCCATCCTGCCTGTTCTGAATACAATAGCCAGAGTGAGCATTTTAAAACTTGAGTGAAATCACTTTGCTCAGAATACTCTAGTTATTGAAGTGAGAGCCCAAGTCAGAGACACAGGAAGCCTCCATGACCCTGCTGCCCTTGCCTTCCTCTGCTCCTCAATGCCAGCCACCTCACTGTTCCTCCAAGCAGACATGCTGTGCCTTGCACCTAAAACACCCTCTGTGTATTCACAGCTTACTCCCTTACTGGCTCCAAGCCTCTGCTAAGTGATCACTGTCTTGGTAAGACCTCCCTGACCACTGATGAGACATGCTTACCTATCCCTGCACTCTCCATCCTCTTCCTCACTGTGCTGAATTTTTCTGCGTAAGACTCGTCCTGTTTGCCTTGTCATGTAATGTCCCTGTTTCTTAGGTGTGACTTCTGTCTTCCCTCACTGGCATGTATGCCCCATAAAGGTGAAATACACATCTGTCTTAATTTTGTTTGCTGCTCTTTCCCAAATACCTGAAACAATAGTACTGGGCACTGCAGTAGGGGTTCAGTACGTATTTGTAAAATTAAAAACTGACTACACCCTTCTGATATTGCTTCATGAGATACATGGACTACAGTGCGCTTTCTGTAACCCCGAAAGGAGAGGGAGGAAGACTGCGAGTCCATACCAGACAGAAATAAGGCCTTCCTTAGTGACCCACAGTGTCACAATATCCTAATGGGCTGGGAGCTTGCTCTGTGGCCCAGTTAATGTCCTCCCTTGGCTGGCTGGTTTTGAAGGGAAGAATGATAAGAAAAGGATTCCTGGTTTTCTCTTTTTGCTGCTAAGAAAATGAGGAACTCATTTCAGAGTATGTAAACAGTGGTTTGGACAGTGAAGTAAATGTGACAATGAGGAATTTAATAGTGTTAATCCCCCTTTTATGCTAAATGGTATGTATCCTTTACATGCTTGGAAAGACTCAGTAGACCTGACAGGGAAGATCAGTGATGGGAGATTTTGTCTCTTTCCAGGTGTTTCTTGGGACTCCCTCCCAGATGAACTTCTCCTGGGGATTTTTTCCTGTCTGTGTCTCCCGGAGCTGCTGAGAGTCTCTGGTGTCTGTAAGAGATGGTACTGCCTTGCGTAAGTACTTTTCAACTCTCTGGACATAGGTGGGAGAGGAAGGTTTTGTATAATCATTATAGTGTGGAAAGCTTAAAGAAATACATATATATAGCATATATATTTAAAGAAACTATAGGTGTGTGTATATAGCAGCCTGTGTGGGTTACTTTTTTCTTGTGGCTAGGACAAAACACCTGACACCCAAAACGAAGGAAGGAAAAGTTTATTTAGCTCGCTGTTTGTGGCGGTTTCAGTCCATAATCAGCTGGCTCCAACGTAGGTTGGCATGGCACAGGGGCAACACTTGGAAGGCAGCAGCCAGAGCAAAAAGAGGGAACAAATCCCTTCTCTTCTATGTTGTAGACAGGCCACCCCCTCACCCTTAGGGCAGGCATCGCACTCACAAAATCTCTCTACCCTCCTTTTTGCACAAGATGAGGATATTTACAAAGTAAGGATCCTGGCTCCCTGCTGAGTCTCTCAGTTAAACTTCTAAACTTCTCAAGTTGACACAATGTATCAACCATAACACAGCCCCAAACAATGTTCCTTAGTTAATATCCTCATTTCACAGCTGAAGAGAGGACTTTGCTAGAAGTATAAACTCACCCAGTTTCTGACAACCTTTTTACCCCATATTGAGTTCAGCACCTGTTTGGGCCAAGCACTGTGCTCAGAGCAAAGGGAGTTCTGGACAGCTGTGAAGACAGCTGTGTCCCACTGGAGCCCCGACGGAGAAAAGACAGGGCTTGGATCTCAGACTCTTGTGTGAACTCAGCCTCTGCCACATACGCTCTGTATGACCTTGTTGACACTTTTGAGCCTCTGTCTTGTTTGTGAAATGGACATAATGGTGCCTTCCATGCAGGGCGGTTACAAGGACGTAGTGTAAAGATGCTAGTGTAGTGCCTAACTCATAGGCATGGTGAGCACAAGGAAACCTTGTAGATGCTTTTTTCTAGTTTTTGGCAGCACTTTTTGGGTATGGATAGTGAGCTAGGAAGGAAATAATAGGCCTAATGCAAGAAAAAAAATTTTTTTTATGGTATTGAAGATGGAACCCAGGGTCTGGTGTGTATTAGGTATACCTGTAGTCATACCCACACCCCCAAAACTTTTTAAGTTGGAATTTTTAAGTTGGAATTTTTTGCCAGCTCCACCCCCTCTTTACCCTCTGGTCAGTTTTTGCTTTGTTTGAAGATCTTTCTGATTTCTCACTCCAGGAATGTAGATGTCTCCTGGAGACTGAAGCAGCTCCTTACTGTTCAGGCTGTGCTGGAAATAAGGCAGTGTAGGGATCTACAGGATTGGGCTGTTCGCTTAGAAGACAGAGGTTTGTACACCTGGAGTACAAGCGTCGGCCGAGTTGTCTTTATTGCCACCCAAGAAACTCCAGTTTTTAATTTTCTTTTTTCACCAGCTGTATATTTGTCCATTCTACGAAGAATCTGCTTACTTTAAAAAAAATTTTGTGTGTGTTATTTATGTTTAAGGAATGCATGGTATTTGAATGTACATACAGTAACATGTTTACCAAAGTGTATTAACATATCTGCCCTTTTTGATTAGAAAAACATGTAAAATATATTCTTTTGGCAAAAATCACTAATAAGTGAAATATCATTAATTAATAGTCTTCATATAATACATTAGATCAGTTAATCCTATTTATCTGCTATTTTGTATCCTTTGACCTACATCTCCCCCAACAAGTCCATTACTTCTTATTTTAGTTGCCATAAATGTCAGTTAAAACTATGCGCCAGGGACTGTGTTATCAATTCAATGTTCCTTACAGTCTTAAGTGATAGTATTTGTATTATCTCATTTTTATAGATGAAGATACTGCAGAGGCAAACAGTAAAAGCAAGAATCTAAGGTCTGGTCTGCTCCATAGCTGAACCATAACTAGTTATGTGTAGCCAAGAATTCAGATAGCTCCTGAATACATCTTCTGTGTATGCTAAAGATACATATTTCAAAACATTTCCAGATTGTTCTAGAATTCTGGGAAAGCTACTATTTGCTTCCTTACAAAGATTAAGGAAACCATGAGATTTGTGATAACTAGAGCATGAGCTGGTATAATTTTCTCAGGAGTGGATCTTAGTCTGGGCAGGAAACTAAAAAAGTATAGTCTCTTAAGCATGTCTGTGTACAGTCTGCCTTTTTAGGAATAGGGGCCAAATCACACACTGATAATTACTCTTTAACACGATTATTTAAAAACCCTGGTCACTTATTTTAAGTACTATAAAAAAGAAAATTCTGGTCGATCTGGTAGATCTAAATGTTTAGAATTTCCCTCATGTGCTTGTACTGCACATTTTTTTTCTTGTTCAGTAGAATTCAACTGTGGATATTAAAAGTCCCTTACTGTGCTGCTCTGCATTTTAGAACTTCCTTTTTACTTTAGAAACACTATCCATACATAATCTAATTATTTTTCCCTGTTCATTTCACACATGCATACATACACACATACACAAATATATGCATAAAGATGTGATTTAAGGTACTAAAAAACAGAGCTGCACTGTGACTCAGTTTTCCTAGAAGATAACAGGTGTATCCTATAAAAGTACTAAATTTTCTTCCTTCAGTTATAGTTGCATGTTATTTTTGGCAATTGAGATCTGTCCATGCTTAACAAAAATGGTAAGTAGGATTATTTGAGGAAGTTTTCAACCCATTCACCTAGTAATAATCGGTTTGAATAATCAGTTTTAAATTTGTCATTGTTAAAAATCAAATTCTAGAATTTGATTCTCCAGTTCTGGATCACTAGCAGTCCTAATTTTAGTACTGAACCATCTGAATTGGAAATATACAGAAAGATGGATGCTGATCCATGTTATGATTAAGCAATACAGAAAGCATAGTTGGTACATAGTCTACCTGAAAATGAATTTGCTTCAAGGAGATTAAGCAGCTATATCCTCCTTTTTAGTTATGAGATCTTGAAGACCCCTGGCATTCACTGTAACAGACTTACCAGGTTTAGCCTCTCTTGTCTTCTAGGTTTGATGAGTCTCTTTGGCAGACCCTAGACCTCACAGGTAGAAATCTGCACCCAGATGTGACTGGTCGGTTGCTGTCACGAGGAGTGATTGCCTTCCGCTGCCCACGATCATTTATGACCCAGCCATTAGTTGAACATTTCAGGTACAAAAGAAAAATCCTTGGAAAAAAGTGTTTATTTAAATCTTGAGACAGAAACAGATCAAAACTCCTTTTATTCATGATGCAATCTGATAGTGTGAGACAAGTCATCTGTACAGTATGTGGTGCTAATTGCATATTGCACCATGTGGCCCTTGGGTTGAACATGGCACAGTTTTCAGTGCCACTGTTATCATTGTATTTCAGAATTACTTTTGGGCTCTTCCCAAGATTAAAACTGTTCACCTAGGAGGCTGGGGGTGTGGCTCAGTGTTACAGCACTTGTCTGGCATGCACGATACTCTTATTTGAAGCTCTAGTGCTTCCCCCTCCCCACAGTGTTCATTTAGCTCCTTGGGTTGGGTCCTCAGCAAATGGGAATTGTGAGTCTTACAAAGCAAAGTGGACAGAACACTCATCAGCAGGTGAGGACTGCCTCATCCTTTCCTTGCTGCCCATTTCTAGTAAATAAATAAGTGGGAAGTATGTAGCTTGGGGCTTTCTGTCCTATCATGGATAGAACTACAACCTAAAACAAAAAGCCCTCTTCTTGTTTGTTTGATAGACTATTTTGAGAAACTGTTTCTCCACTGCTGATAATTATACAGCATTAAGATTTAGTGCTAAATCATGCTTGAGTGGCATAATTAATACTGAAAAGAAAAACAAGCTGAAGACAGGCAGAGCTAAGAGTAAAGTATCTCTCTCTCCTATAACCTGTGTCCATCATCAGAACCTCTTCTTCCCGCTTTTGTCTACTGCCATGGCTGGTCCCACTTAGTTTCCTTTACACATGTGATTTCTTTGGTTCATACCATTATTTATTTATTACTCTCTTTTCATTGCTCACATTGTGTTGGGTAAGCTGTGTCCTGTACAGCCACCTTTATACTCAGGGCTCTCTAATCTTTATCTGTTACTCAGCCTTCTCTTTCAAACTCGCATTTCTAATTGACTAAACTTGCACCTGAATCTTGTCCAAGTATATCAGTGTTATCATATCTAAAATTAAAACTTGGTTTCCCTTTAAAACTCATTCGTCCACTGTCTCATTTTAGCAAGTACCACCGCTGCTCACCCACTCACCCTCAACAGAAGCCGGGAGTCAGGATAGGCTACATACATCTCCTTGTATGTACATCCGGCTCACTCTCATTAACTCCGTACCTGGAACTGTATTGATAGCAACATCTGTACTTGGCAAAAATCTTCTCAAATTTTAAAAACCATTGAGAATAGGAATGAGAATAGTTCAATACCATTGAGAATAGGAATGAGAATAGTTCAATATTTGGAATGTGTATTTAGGTTCTTATTTGTGGTTCACCATTCATTGAGAAGGAGTAGTGCTAAGGTTTGCTCTGTCTGTGCTTGGGTGACACACCTCATAGAGCCTCTTTCTTCCCTTCTGTATGCAGCCCGTTCCGCGTACAGCACATGGACCTGTCGAACTCAGTTATAAATGTGAATACCCTCCTTGGCATTCTGTCTCAGTGCACCAAGTTGCAGAATCTAAGCCTGGAAGGCCTACAGCTTTCAGATCCCATTGTCAAGTGAGTAGCAGCCAGAATGTGTTATAAAGGTGGCTGTTATACGTGTTAATTTTGTTCTGTGTGACTGGGGTAGCATTCTATCCAGGTCCAGGTAGACAAAGAAAATATTCATACGGGATTCCAGCTTCTGCAAAACACTCAGAATTCATCTGGAGGCAACAAAAGTTTGCTTGCTAGCTGTCTGCCAGGCCCTGCAATAGGTACTAGGATGTAAAGATGATCAGTGCACAGTCTGTACCTCATTCATGGGTGAGGCAGAGAGTTACACTGCCATATGTTTGTAAAATGCACTGCCAATTACGTGGCAACACATGGGGAAGTCTAATTAAATTATGGAGGGCAGCCTTAGAGGAAGTGACTCACAAGTTGGGTATTCAAAACAGTCAGACAGGAGATCTCTGAGGGGTAAGTCACAGGAAGCTGTTTAGGTAAAGCTGTTTGTTTGGTTTCAAACTCTTTAAGTAGCTAAAGTTGCTGATGCAAGAGACTCAGGGAAGGGAGTGACAGGAAGAGGGTCAGATGGGCTACTGTGCCGGGCTGTAAGGCATCCAGACTTCGGTAGGCTGTGAAGCAAGATGAAGAAAGGGGCCCTTAGAATAGATGAGACGTGGCAAGGCTGAAATTTAGAAAATTAACTTGCTAGGCACTGTGGGGGTGAAAGTCAAGGGAACATGGGAGAAACTGGACTAGTTAGGACACCAGTTAGGACTGGACTAGCTAGGACACCAGTGAGCTCACTCAGGTGAGTAAAGATGAAACCTGATAGAAGAATAGCATCCTTGTTGAACATTAATTATGTGCCATACATTGTTATTTAAATGTATTCTCATTTAATTCCAATAGCAAGCCCTTTTTATAGCTGTGAAAAGTGATACAGAGGGTGGCTGAATAACTTGTTCAAAGTCACACAGGTGGCCAAACCAGGATCTGCATGGCATTACAATAGGTTTCCAGAACTCCAGAATAATGGCTGTCACTCACTACGTCTCCCTACATAGGATATTTAGAAGTATAATAGAGGAGACAGCAAATTTAAGAAATGTATAATTGAATGAGCCTCATAACTTCACAGAAGTTTGTTTATAAGCTAATTCCGATTATGGATAAATGAGATAGATATCTATCATTGATTTTTTTAATTTAAAAAATACATTGATTAGTGTTTCTTGTGTTAGACTGTGCTGTGTCCTATTACATTATATGCGTTAATATTAATATCCCCACCGAGAAGATATTTCTATTGCTATTTTACAGATAAGTCAACTGAAAAGCCCTGCTTAATGTCACAAAAATAATACACAAATTTTAAACTCACTTCTAATTCAGAAGGTCTCTTAATTACAGTTATAGCCTGCTTTCCTCCCAAACCTGTGGACTGAAATGAGAGCTTATCTCTATTCCTATGACATTTTTTTTTCTAGTAATCTTGCACAGAACTCAAATTTAGTGCGACTAAACCTTTGTGGGTGTTCTGGATTTTCAGAATCTGCTCTAAAGACTTTGCTAAGCAGCTGTTCCAGGTAAGAAAGATTCCAGACTTGATTGTAAAGCTCTTAAATCAAATGCAGTGATCCCGCCCATCCAAACAGAATTGGATCAATTATTGATCTCTACTTTCTTGTCTTGCATAATGTAGTATCCTTTTCTCTAGAAAGTTTCCAGCTAAATTCTGGAGGCAAATCAATTTCATTTGTAATGAAGGGATATTTGAAGAATGATTTTTTTTTCTTTTTATTTAGTAATATTAAAGTAAGAAAAATGTAGCAATGTGTTTATCACAGTGTAGTTGAAGGAAATCTGACTCTGTGAGATTTTTTTCCCCTATTATATCTGTAGACCTAACTTGTGGTTTTCGACCCCATATGTACATTGTAAGTATAAATCATAATATATGTGAGTAACTGCATTAACAACTATATATTATGAAATATCAGTTCATAAAGGGTACAGAGCTACCGAATAGCAATGTTCTATGTATAAAATAGCCAGGAGTCTTTGGTTTTGTATTTTGTTTGAAACTTAAGGCAAACTCATTCCGATTGATGGGTTCATATTTCTCTATTATTTCTCTTTCATGCAGACTGGATGAGCTGAATCTGTCCTGGTGCTTTGACTTCACTGAAAAACATGTGCAAGTGGCTGTAACACATGTGTCAGAAACAGTCACCCAGCTGAATCTCAGTGGCTATAGAAAGAATCTCCAGAAGTCAGGTGAGAGTTTCCAAGCCAGAACTGTGGAGGCTTTAGCAATAATGACAAATTTCATTTATTGAGCATCTTTTAAGTTGCCATCTGTATTGATTGTCTTCTTTAGTCCAGTGCATGTATTATTATTTTCATACGGAGAACTGCTGATCAGAAGAGTTAGGTAAAGGTAGACAAATCAGTGACCTAGAATCAAGATTTGAGTCTAGACTAGAATAGAAGGTAAAAACTTTATTTGTAAGCAGAACACCTTTAATAAAAACACTTCTAATCAAAATGCTAATAATAAAAATAGGTTAAAAAGTAGCTGGCCTTCTGAAACCATAGGTTCTGCATGCATGAATTCAGCCAACAGTGGATCAGAAGTATTCTGGAAACCCTGAATATGTGCAGACTTTCTTTCTTGTCATTATTTCCCAAACAATCCAGTATGACAATTTACATAGCATTTATGTTGTATTCATCGTTATAAGTAATCTAGAGATGATTTAAAATACACAGGAGTACTACTCAGCTATAAAGAATGAGCACATTGAGATATTTATAAATAAATGGACACAACTTGAGACCATACTCATAAGCGAAATAAACCAGACTCACATGTGTAAATACCGTATAGTCTCCCTATTATGAGAGTTGATAAAGAGTCTATAAGATTTTATGGTAATCATGATTCCCCATTTCATAGCTTTGAAGCCTTTCAATGTTTTCATTCATCAGTTGGACTGGTTTTATTCTGTTTTGTTTGACTTTATTATGCATGATGGTATGAACAGCTGTTTTGAAGAAAACAAAACATTATGACAGCTATTGCTGATTTAATATCGTCTTGCTTAGAAGTCCTACCATGCTTCTATTCTTCTATTACCATTGGTCCTATCATGTTGTGTTGTGTCTTATTGGGATTTTAATATATGTGATGGTATAAACAAAATTTTTAATTTAAAATGAGATATTATAGTAGCCATTGATCATTTGCTATTATTCGGTTCAGAATGCCCTGTTATTCTTTCATTCTTTGAATGGTTTTATACTATTTATATTTTGTTATGTTTGATATTATTGTATTTGAAACTATGCTCAACTATAGCAGAGAAAGAGATATTGTGATAGCTACTGTTAATGTCTGGTTGTCTTAATGTAAAGTACTGTGTTGTCTATGCTGTTCTGTTCTGATTGCTCTGTTCTGCTCTCTTTTGTTTTATTCTCTTTAAAAAAAAAAAGTACACAGGAGGATGAGCATAGATTATATGCCAGTTCTACATGGTTTTATATTAGGTGTTGAGCATCCTTGGGTTTAAGTATCCACGGGGTATTCATGAATCAGTTTCCCTTGATACTGAACAGTGATTTTGTTTGATTAGTATGACGCAGTAGTTCTCAAATGGAAGTAGTTTTTTCTCAAGGACATATTTAACAATGTTGGGAGACATTTTTGTCTGTTGCAGTCAGAGGGGGGTGGTGCTGGCACCTAATAGATTCAAATCAGGAATGCTGCTGAACAAGTCATAGAGCAGCAGAATCACACACACACACACACACAATCTAGTCCAAAGCATTAACAGTAAAAAAAAAAAAAAAAACAACGTTATAAATGCTGCTTGTGTGTGTGCGTGTGTGTGTACCTTTTGATTGGTCTAAAAGAGCCATGAAGTTATTTAAATGAACACAGGCATCTGAAGTAGGGATCTGGGTAGCACATCTGCTTTATTTGGTATGTGTATAATATTGAGGGAATCTTGTGCAAACATTGATGGTTGCAAATGGATGACTTTTTTTTTAACAGTTTCATGTTGCACTGTCAAGCTAATACTCAGTCTGAGATGCACAAAACTTCATCTAGTGATGCATATCAAGCAAGTCTCAGTGTTTTGATGTTGGCTGAGTGTATTTAATGAGAAAGTTTTCATTTATTTCATAGCTTTGAAAGATAGGATTCAAATGTTTGCAAATGCTTCCTAATGTTACTTAGTATTTGAAAACTACATCTCCAGGGCATTGAAATATATCAGGCTGTAGAAAGTAGTAACTATAATTTCATGAATGGCCAGAGATTTAAGTTTGTTGCCTTTTCAAGGACCCAAGTTTAAATGCTGTCATTTCCAATTCCTGCTTTATCAGACAAAGGGAACATTGTCTTTAGAGGCCTGTAAAAGCTGCAGTGGCATCTTGATTTCTTTCCCTTCCCTCTTTACACAACATTTCTATTCAACATTTTTTCCCTTTATGTACACTATTTTAAGACTGATCATGGTATTATACATCCTCAAAAACATATGAAATATGCTTTAAAAAATGAAAAACAAATCACCAATCTAACATCATGCCTTTTCCAATACAAGTTTTTTTTTTAAATGGGACATAATATGCAAAATGTACTTTATAATAGCTTGTGATTTCCCCCAGAGAACCCCATTTTCAGTAGCTATCCTCTGCTATCATCAGCTATGTGATATTCCATCAAATAGATGTGGAATAATTGTATTAAGTCAGTAAGTTACACAACTTGATTTCTTTCTGATGACCACTTACACCCTCAAACATTTGTAAAATTTGGTAGTTCGGATTTGCTTTGTTTCCTTTTGTTTCATTGTTCTGTTTTGGTTTTGGTTTTTCTTGCTATGCAGTTCAGCCTTGCATTTTAGTACCAACATATGTAGCCCAGACTGGCCTCCTGCCTCAGCCTCCTGAGTGCTGGGATTGTAAGCATGTGCTACTGTCACTGTGGTCAGTTGAAATTTGTTGTTTTAAATAAATTGTTTATTCTGCTTAAAAGTAGCTCAATCTGTATAACTTCCAAATTCTGAAAAGTTATTTGTAATTTCTAGTATTTTTGCTAACAGCAGTCAATATTTCAGTGTATTTCCTTTTAGACTTTTCTGTGAGTCTGTATGTAAATATGAATTTGTGTGTGTATTTTGATTAAAGTGAGATTATAGTTCACTGCATGTATTTCATGTTGTTTCGTTTTCAGTATAAGGTGTCTCTTAAACCTAGGACTTCATGCATGACTGTAGCACTAAGCTATGCCTCCTTTGAAAAGCTACTTAATAACAACTGTTATCACTGTAATTCATGAAATGGGTGAAGGTTAACAAATTTAACTAAAAGATGGACTCTACTTATACCTGTTGCTACAGTGGATATGTTTGTGCACATCAATATTTTTCTATAAGTGAAATTATTGAACTAATGGGCCCAGTGTGCAATGCTCTCAATACTTTTTTAAGAAATCAGTATGCTGTCAAAAAAAAAAAAATTCACATTCAGTCTCCTAAAAGGCTGCACATAAAATTAAACACCCACTTGTTATGTACAGTGGGTGAACCTGCTTAACTACATTTTATCTATTTGTGGTGGTAGAATATAATTCTTTTCAGTTGGTAGCTGGAAAGTAGTGTTTCTAATTGCACTTAGTATCTCTTACTCCATTTTTATTATCTTGTATCTTGTAAGTTATCCATTCATGTTCATTAGGTCTTTTCTATTTATTTTTTCCTCAATATAATACTACTGTTAACCTTATATGGCAAATGATCAGTTTTCTGACAATTTTGTAATTGTTCTGTTTTAACATGGTAGATTTTTTCAGACTTTTATGTAGTAGTTTATAAGTGTTCTTTATGCATATTTTGTTTAGCTATCTTACCTATTCCAAGATTCAATAAATAATTGCCTGAATTTACATTTACAACCTTTTAAGATATATGGGATATATTAGGATATATTAGAGTTGGAGAAATGTTTTTTCCAGTTATGATAGCAATATGTTTTTTAAAAGACCCCAAATTCCCTATTGTAGTGTATAATGTTAAAGGGTAATAGTAGTGTTGGCAAACACTCTTGTCCTATTCCTCATTTAATAGTGACCATCATGTTTGCTTGTTTTTCCTAGATGTCTCTACCTTAATTAGAAGATGCCCCAACCTTGTTCATCTAGACTTAAGGTACTTTTTGTTTTAGATAAAAAATTAAAAACTCTTAATTGCTTATTAAATGGTGAAAGGGTCTTAATGTTGAATTGAAGAGACTAAGCAGTAGTGTTCTACTGGGTAGTTCTGAGTATCTTTTCTTCTGCTCTGTTACAGTGATAGTATCATGCTGAAGAATGACTGTTTTCCAGAATTTCTCCAGCTCAACTACCTCCAACACTTATCACTCAGTCGGTGCTATGATATAATACCTGAAACGCTACTGTAAGTGTTCTGCTTTTAATGCTAGTGGCAGACATGCCACCTGATGTTAAAATTCATTATCATTAGTAGCAGACATTGAGAGCATATATATTATTAATCTTGTGTATTACTAATCTGAATCAAAAACTGGTTAGGAAAGACCAACAAGAGAGAAAAAACAAGCTTTTCACCTAAAAATGTGGGTAAAAGTGAGTTAACTGATTATTCCCTACATATTTATTATTTCACTGTCCATATTTTTAAAGTAGTAAAATGTCATATTGTGCTAACATCTTTGAAACACTTCCAAAAGAAGTACAAAATAGCTTTGAGGGCACTCAATGTATAATTAGGAAGGCCAATCCAATGTGATTATTGTTTTGTTTTCCAAATCAGCTCTAGTTGATTCCAAAAGTCTTTATCTGGCCTTAGAGGAAAAGTTCTGTAATCTAGTGATGTCCCAGTTGCTCAAGAAATGTGAAGTATCAAAACACATAAGTGATGTGTGTTGTAAGAATTGAATATTCGCTGAACAGCAGATATTAAGGCCCAAAAATGTGGAGTGGCATATCCCAGACATGATGATGAGTTACTGGCCAACCTAAGTCTAGATCCAAGTTTTCCTGGACAGATGCAGAATAGATAAAGTTAACCCTCCAATGAACCATGTGATGAGATAACAGAATGATAGAATATTATCACCTGGTTCTTTTGAGGGTTCATTTTATCTGCTCATCAGCTTCCACAGGATCAGAGTATGAAGCAAAAAAAGGTCTAACCCATTTTTCTTTTAAAAAGTGATTTTCTCAAGGTATCCTGGGAATAATAGTATCACTTTATTTTTTAAAAACATTTCCTTTATTTCACCCCAAAGTGCTGAAACAGTCTTTCTACTTCTGATTGTTAGTCTGTAGCAATTTCATGAAAAACCACAAGAGGTCAGTATTTTGCATTTGGTCCAGTGCCCTTTTTCATAATGACCGGTGTGCCCAGTAAAGCTGCCATACTCACTTAGCTCACTGTCTGCACGTCAGTAATTTGCTTCCCACTTAAGAAGGTGAATTGAATGAATTATTTATTTAGAGTTGCCAAGTTAATGATCTTATGACTTAGTTTCAAAAATTGATGAATAAAGCAGATACTTAAGCTGTACAAGGTTAACTAACAGAATTGGTTATCTGGTAATTATGTGATTAAATTAATCATTTTAAACTCAGGGCTTAGGGCCTGAACTGGAAAAGCCCTGTCTAAACAGAATACTAGTGTTTACTTGTTTGGCTTTCAAGTGTTGGAATCTAAATTGATAACTATGAAACTCTTATTAAGATTTGTCCTTCTATTTTTTTAGCATGCAGAACTCCTAGGATCCTCTAGTATTTATCCTAAAACATTTCTGTCATCTGTTCTTTCCTGTCTTTGCCATCTGGGCTCCTACTTTGCCTGGGCAGTTTCTCAGGAAAGGTTGCATCTGAATTACTTTCCCATTGCTGAGACACAGAATCTGACATTTAAACTTAAAGGAGGAAATATGTCTTTTGTCTCACTTTTAGTCCATAGTTTGCTGTGTCCAAGGCAGGAGGGCACGGTAGAAAGGTCTAGCAGTCAGGAAACAGAGTGAAGGGAGGAGCCAGGAAGGGAGACTTCTAGGTCATGCCCCTAGTAACTCCATTTCCATCACAACCCCACCTTCTAACAGCAAGTCAGCTATAGCGCCACCTTCTAAATATGTGAGGCTTTGGGGGTTATTCAAATCTAAATCAGTCTGTTGATTGAGATGATTTTTTTCTGAAGAGAATATATTCAAGTGTCTGCTTCATGCACAAAGAAAGAAGCTAAGTGGATAATAACCCAAGTTCTTTCCTTAAAGCTGAGATGAGGGGAAACTCTTTTTATTATCTTGAGACAGGGTCTTGCTATGCAGTTCTGGCTGGTCTTGAGCTCACTTTGTAGCCCAGGTTGGTCTTGAACTCATAATGATCTTCCTGCCTCAGCCTCCTGAGTGCTGGGATTATAAGGGTACACCACCACACCCAGCAATGGGAAACTTTTGAGCGCTCATATTTTAATAATTTGTAGCCAGTGGTATGACATTAAAACCTGCATCCCTGCAGGAACTATGGAACTGATAGTTAAGTGCTTGGGCCTAAAGTCACAGACCTAGGTATGAACTTTCTTTACATTATTATTACTTGTTCAAGTCTAATCTTAGAAGAAGAGAAACAGGGATATCAAGGGTTTAAGTGGTATATTCCAGGTCAGCAGCAGGACAGAATGAGGAAAAGAAGATACTGTCCTTAAACTATAAGGTAAAATAATGTTTCTTTGCATACCATGTATATAGAATATGATTTGTACTCTAAATCCTTTAAGATAAGCTTGTTGGTGCCCTGTCCAGGAGTTTCCCAAAATAAAGTATCTTCTGCTATAATTTCAGTCATTCTTGCAGCTGTCGTACTTGAAACTCAAAAGTTGCAGGGTGTCTTATTTCTAGAGACAGTCACCTATGCTAAAGAAGTGAAGGCTGGTCAGGGATTTAGCCCAGTTGCCTAAGCGCCTGCCTGGCAGGTTTGAGGTCCTGAGTTCAATCTCTGGCACAAAACAAAAAAAAAGTTGAGGGCTACTTATTTCTGAAATTGGCAAATAAAATTTGAGGTCTTCTGTAATACTAATCTTTTGTAATACTTGAGAAACTAGTGCTCCCCGCCCCCAGTACTCCATTGTATTTATTTCCTTATCCTTAATTGATCTTCTTGGGGAGAGTTTGCTGATCTAAGATTAAGAGACATACATTTCTGTTAGAATCTGTAGTTGAGGCATTTCACATTTTATAAAGGAAAGCTATTCAGATGAGGTGAGGAATAAACCTGAGTTTACTAAACTGAACAAATATCAAGACACTATTATATTAGAAATGACTTCTAAATGCTTCATTTCTCTTTCCTATCCCTTTGTTTGGTTTCCCTCTCTTCCACTGTAATGTCAAATCGATGACTGTTTCCTTCTTAAAATTTTAAAGACTTTTCCATTCCTTGACTGGTCAGCCCATCTTACGTGGCTTCCTTCTCATATAACTCTATAGAGTGTGCCTTGACTTCCTTGCTTACCAAGAAAGCTCTTTGCCAGCGCTGCTGTAGGAACATTTTCTTCTCTGCTATCTGCCATTCTTCCTTCTTTTCTTACTACCACCTACAGTTTCTTCCTTTAAATATTATCCACCATAGAATGAATCACAATTTGTCTGCTTTGGATATCCCAAAACCAGAATTCTCATAGTTATTACCAATACTCCACTGTCATCTTCAGTGATGATAAGTATAAACATCTATGAATTGAAACCTTGCTTTAATATTTTGTTGCAACAGTCCTGAAAGTACTTTGAGAATAGCAAGTTGTTCTACTTGATTTTCTTTTGATATGTTAAGTTCGTCAAATGTCCTTGTCCCTTTTAAAGAAGCATATTTACTACTTAAACAATACTTCTATTTTTCTAAATTTCCCTTCATCTTTTGTTCTACTAACATACATTAAACATCTTTAGTGCTTAGGATATTTTGTGGGATATAGAACAAATACATTTAGATGGGTAATGGGAAAACTAGACAAGCAAGTTAAGCTTGTAGGTCTTAAGGCCTACAGGACTGTCTGGGTTCCCTAAATATACAAAATTCAATGGTTTTGGAACACGTGAGTGCTATAATCAGAACAGTGCTTTTAGAAGGATGCCTCAAACATTGGTGTGTGGAATGAGCTGGAAAGAAAGATGGGAGGACAAGTGACAGTTAAAATACAAGTCTGACTAATGATGATAGTGTAAAAAACAAAGGATGCATCTAAATCTAGGTCATTGATTATTCTACAGTGGGACTTTTCTGAAATTCCAAAGTAAGTGTTCCTTTTCCTGAGACTTTGTACTGTTTCCCAACCTGGAACAAATACAGATCAGAGACAAATGAATTTCTAGGCACGTAAGCCTGTGTTTAAAAAAAAAAAAAATCATCCTCAAAACCAAACAGTATTTACTTTGGGTAAATAAGCTCTTTTTATAACAACTGTTGACACAGTTGTATTTTACCTAAAGGCAAATACCTAAGAAAAGGACTGGCCTGCCTATGCCATGAAAAAATGGTAATATGTCAGAGGTAAAGGGCTGCTGCCTCCTATGCATAAAGGGATATGATTTGGCACCCCTTCTCTCCATCTGCACCCATTTACATAACTCTACAGTCTCTTAAGGAATTCACTGGGATGGTTCGTCATACATAATGGACTTGTGGATTGTGAACCATTATTAAGAAGTCATCGGCCTTACTGATAGCTCCTTTTTAGAGATGGAGCCACTTCAACTAAAGGTCATATCTACTCCTTAAATTTCATGAAACTGGTGGTAGTTCCAGTTGACACTGAAGTAAAACTTTCACTTTCACCATTACTGGCTTGCTAGCACACCGCTCAGAAATCCCTTTCAGATCACTGTTTAAAGGAATAGAGAAAGCAAACAAGTATGATTAGATTTTATTTTTTAGCCTCAGAGAACGTTCTAAGGTTACTAAGAGGCTTATTCAACCAGATGCAAGTATATTTCTGTAGGCCATCTGGGTCAAGCTGGATGGTCTGTGCTTCCCAGTTTGACTCACCTCTGCTACTCCTTCAAATCATTTCTTGCAGATTCTGTTTTTAGGTTGCATTTTATAGACTATGATACAAATTGTAACAATTAGGACATATGTAACTCCAGTCAGAGTTTTTCATAGGTACCTCTCCTCTGAAAATCTCTTTCTTCCTTTCCAGTGAACTTGGAGAAATCCCTACACTAAAAACACTACAAGTTTTTGGGATCGTGCCAGATGGTACCCTTCAGCTATTAAGGGAAGCCCTTCCTCATCTGCAGATTAATTGCTCCTATTTCACTACCATTGCCAGGCCAACTGTTGGCAACAAAAAGAACCAGGAGATATGGGGCATCAAATGCCGCCTGACACTGCAAAAACCCAGTTGTCTATGAAGTATTTACTACAGGATGGTTTCTCCTGTCCCTTTGGAATGGAGGAAATGGAGGAAACCCAACTGCTGGACACTCAGCTAGTTTTATTACTGATTTTCCTTTAGCCTTCATTCTGCGAGTATTTTAGGGAAGCATTTAAGAGAAAAACTATGAAGTGTTGCTTTTTTAAAAGGACTTTAAAAGCTTCTGTCGGTGCTATGCCCTTAAGAGCCTTTGGAGGTTTTAGGAGAATGAGCCTGTAATTTCCAGATGACTTTTTAAAGGATCAGAATTTGAGCCACACCTTTCAGGTGCCCTTTTGATTAAGTCTATTTTGAATCAAGCTTAAAAAATACCACAGGCTAACAGTTGTCACAGCCTGTGTGGTAACTTTTAGGCATTGAATTTTCCAATATTTTATAACACAGCTTAGGAGAACATTAAACTATGTATGCACTGTGAGCTGAACAGAGTCACAGAACAGTGTTTGAGGTTATCTTTTGTGGGGATTAATGCATTTCAATTTTATCTCTACATTTAAAATTAGTTTATCAGAAAATCTGTAATTCACCATAACCTCTCAATAAAAAGAAACAAGTTTAAAGATGATCAGAGGTTTAAAATTGGTATAGGATTTGAAGGCTCAGGAGGCAATTTTCTATGCCAGGTTAATCTAGAGTCTAATGTACTGTGTTCTCAGAATTTTGAATTAGGTAAAGAAGTATTATTGTGGTTTTCTAACTTTATAATCAAATTATATTATTATGAGTTGTTTAGCTTTTTTAAAATGGCTTGCTTTTAGAGAGGATATTATCATAATCAGTCTATTGAAAAGTTGGATGGAAGAATTCTGAACTGCCTGTTTTCCTTTATTGCTGAAGTTACTATATTACTCTGGAATCAAGTATTTTAAATCATCTTTTTTAATGGTCTCTCAAAATAATTGTTTGAAACTACACAGTTTGTAAGGTTACTGGACCTATGAACAGCTTATTCCTTTAAATCACAAATGCACTAGAAGCAAGTGTTCCCACGGTTGGCCACTATTTACACCTATTTCTTGTAGAACTCAGAGTCACATTGAAACTTTTGATGGCACGAGTGGTTTTCTTTTGAAACCTAGTGCATACAAGCAGGAAGACTAAATCATTTTTCAAAATCACCAAAAAATTAATAAACCTAGTTTTACGTTGATGATCTATTTTCACAATGTAACAAAAAAGCCAAAACCCATCTTTTCTATTAACCACTTAACAGTTTACCCCAAGCGTCACTCAGGCAGCATATTTGTTTACATACTGACTATCCCGAGTTTTGCTTGAGCAGGTGTTATTTCAACCAGTTGATTCTTGTATTGAATATATTTGATGAAACTGTTGTTTTTGTATTTCCTGTTATAAAAAATTAATGAAAAAATATACACTGTTTGGTCATCCTCTATGTAAAAAATTGGACTGGTAATTGGTTAACTTTTTTTAAAATCAACTTTTTCAAAGGTTAAAGATATGGTAATAGATGAAGTGCCCTTATTTGCTCAGGCCTAAGGAAGAATATTTAGTGTTATACAGGAAATGATTATGTTTCAATTTCTTAGCTAAAAAGTGCTAACTACTACTTGAAATCATTGTTTACGGATTAGTGACAAGGGCTGGTGATAGGATCCGGGTGGACTCTGATCTCCGGGTGCCTTCATACTTACAGTGCCTGTGCTTCCAAACTCAGTTCCAACAATAAGCTATTTTTCCAACATGTCAGAGTAATCTGTATTTTTGTATGTGATTTCTACTTTTATAGACTTGTTTTCAAATAAAACACATTTTTGTAAAAATGAGTACTTAAGCTAAGTTGTATCCCTTTTTTCTTTACATCCTTAAAATTAGAAAGCAGTCACTGGGGGCTGCCATTTGACGCCACAGCCTCTAAAACCCTGTAAAACAGAGCCCTAAACAACATGTCTACTTCATATGCTTGTGGTCAAGTTTAAATGGTAGTTTATAATGCATTTTTAAAAGGTGCTAAATATTGTCTTGTTTTCTTTAAAGTATTTCCAAATGTAATAGCATTTATAAAACATTTGAATTCCAGTGATTAATGTGATAGCGAAGTACTATCAATAAAAGCTAACTAGTAAAAATTTTAAATACAGACTGAATTTGTTTATAGTGTTTACATATTTTATTACCTTTTGAAAATGAGTTGCTTAGTTTAGGCCTGGAGGCTTTCCAGAAATTCAGCTGCTTTTGAAGCAGTCATCCATTCAAGTGGTGCCGTAGTATTCTTGAATACCATCCAGTTTTGGTGACCATTCTTTTACCTCATCTCTACTGTGGCTTTTGAATGATGAAAATATCAAATATATGTAGTAAGTAAAGATTATGACAAACTCCATCATCCATTTTTAGCAATTATTCCTGCCTGGTCTGTGACCTCAATCATTCTTCTCTTCCCACCACACACATACACAACACATATAGATCATTTTGAAACAATACCCAGACCTGTAATTTCTAAGTATTTGACTATGTACCTCTAGTCTTAAAATATCAGGTAATGTTGAAGATTCCTTAGATCTCACCAGTGTTTTCATACATGGGTTTATTTTGATCAGGCTCTTAACATGGTCCACACATTGCATTTCAATGATATCCTTAAAATTTAATCTTTACATCCCCTCTTTTCCCTTCCAGTGTATTCATTAGTGAAACTAGATCACCTACCCTATAATTATAGGATAGATCTGGTTATAGGTTAATCTGTCCCCTATTTCCATAAACTGGTGATCAGATCTAGCTTGTCTAGATCTAGACAAAAGGTAATTTTTGCCTCCCAGGAGATACTTGGTAATATAAAGACATATTAAAAGGTATACAACACTGACCTATACGCTTGTAATCCTAGTTCTTGAGAGGCTGAGGCAGAAGGATTGCTGTAAGGGGTGAGCCTGGACTAGGGTCAGACCCTGTCTCAACCAAAAATATAACAAGTATACATCAGTCTCCTTTTTTAATTGATAGCACGTATGGACCTTTGAGTGTTCATTCTCCTCTACTCCTTAAGTTTCAAACATATGAAGGATACTCTAGCCTCACGCAAAACTTGTTTCTGGATAGGATACATATGTCCCTTCTGTCCTAGTAAAGTCAATTATAGTTCAACATTGTGTAGAGAACCTACCATGTAGAAGATGCTGTGTTTGAAACACAGCACACAGCAAGGTTCAGAGCATGATAGTAGAATGGGCCAACAGAACGAAACTGGTTACTGTGTATGCTAATCCTAGAAAAGCAATTATTTTTTTCCCCTTCCTACCTGGCCATATATCCCACCCAAAAAGTCAAAAAAGTGTTTTCACCAAGAGGCTAACTCCAAGATATAGGTCCACACTGAACGTTTTATAGCTTGTTTTTGCTTTAATATTTTTGTGAATCTCAACATTGGAATGCTGATCTTTTTATATTTCTCAAAATGAGTGCCAAAATATTTACATTCGTTTTGAACATTAAAATCAATATTTAAGGTGTGCTCAGGATAATACTTAAAATATTTTCTATCTTTAGCTTTTTTAGTTATTTTCTTATAAATGTGTAAGACAGCTTTTCATACCTTCCTTAATGTACAAAATTTAATAAGCCTTCTCACTGACAGGCTGCCAGTCCCTGGTGTATATATGCTTAAAGTAAAACATAAACTGAATTTGAAAAAAATAACTTCACTTCAAATGTACGTTTACTCTTATCCCCACCACCACATATATTTCATCATATTGTCACCTTATCTAGTTGTTATGTTCTGTCTTCCATCTTGGTATAGATACTGTCTTAAGCATCAGCATACATATATTAATACAATGGAATAGAATTTTAGTGGTTTAAGTTATATATGTATCCTTAAATTTATATTTAACACCTTTAAAACTCAAGTAAATATTTTACAAAATATTTGTACTAACTGGCTGTATTGTTCTACTTTTTAAAAAGTGGAATCTGGGGCTGGGGATTTAGCTCAGTGGTGTAAGCGCCTGCCTGGCAAGTGCGAGATTATGAGTTCGATCCCCAAGACAAAAAAAAAAGTGAAATCTATAAAGTTTTTGTACATGAAAGTTATACATTTACTAAAACTTGTAAAATCATTCAACATAGTAGGATCCTCCATATTTAAATGGAACATCAAAAATATGTGACAATTATCTACCTTTTCCAGGTAAGCATTTCATCCTCTGATAAAATAACTGACCATCATTCTATGTCAAATACAATGAAGGAGGTCTTCAGGGCACAGAATAATACACAATAGTGAGTAAAATGTCTTTTCTTAATACAATATTTCAAGAAAACTTAGCTTCCAAATAATGACCCCATGAGAGTTAAGGAAATAAGAAATGAAGTAAAAAAGAGGTAACAATGGTTTAATTTTATTCACATAGTGACCATTAAAAGATTAACTCATTTATAAAAACATTTTGGCTATTCTAACATCCTTTATTTTCATCTCTTAGAAATAAATTCCCACCAAGGAGTAGAAGTTATATTGCAAATGCAGCATATTAAGAACTTTTTTAAGTATGGCTTATGCGCAATTTCACACAGCAGGTTATCTATTAATATGTTACATATTAACAGATCTATGGTGGCACACAGGCAGTCAGGCAATCAGTATCCCAATCAATATCCTTAAGATACTGTAAGTTGGCATTTTTCTCAAGGTATGTTTAAACCTAAGGGACATTCTATATTGTAGAATTTTAACTTCTTTATAAAGTAGTATCTTACATATTTTAAATCCAACGAACTGATACCCACCTCTGGCAAAACACTTAATTTTTATTTTACCTCCATCTGATGCATCATATAAATTACTTGTTCTGAGTATTTATGTAGACTACTCCTAATTAACAAAAAAACCAGATTCTTAGAGATATACATCAAAATCTAGGTAAACTTTTTACCTTAACATTTATTTTTAAAATTTTTTTGTAAGAGCAAAAAACATTGGTGACAAAACTAAAAGCACTCAATTTGACTATACATCCTAGCTTCCAAAGAATTTTACTGCTGATCTTACTGGTCTGAAATTCTAGTGATAGTGTTTTTATTCATCAACATGTATCCAGCACCTAGTAATACATGGCACAGAGTGGGCACTTAACAGTGACAAAAATTTTATCAGCGAGTGAAAAAACACAACTTTGGATAAATGCCATTTCATTACTCAGCAATATAATTTTTGTGAAAATTACAGGATTACTTATTATAAGTAGATCCAAGAACTAAGTAACAATTTCCAAGAACAAAGAAATTCTCATAATGAGGGGAAAACGCCATCACATTTTACCCCACAAATTTATTTTGTAAAATTTGAAATTTTGAGATAACAAACCCACAATACTGAAAAAAGCAATTTCAGAACTACTGTTTTCACATATTTACTAAAAGAATCCATTCTCTTTATGACAATATTCCCAACACTCAATAAAAATACTTTTTAAAGATTTTGCCCAATTCTTAAGAAACCATGTCTCATCAATTCATCCTTTCAGTCCCTAAATCTATGTTAAAAGACCTTTAAACACAGAAGAGACCTATTGGACTCAAAATCATCTTTTTAAAAAAATTGTCTGACCTAAAGTACCTATTTTAGTATATTTGTAACAGCATCATGATTTTGTCCCAACAGAGGTGTTTCATCTGACATTACTGAAATTGAGATGAAAATATTCATCTATAAATAATTTCAAAAATTACTGAAATTTTTAAATTAATAAGGATCACATCATTGTGTTTTGGAATTAGAAAATTCTTAGCACATATAAAAACCACATTTAACCTACTTCAATTAGGTCAATGTCAGGATTTATCAAAATTCTCTATCAAAATTTTAAAAATCTTTACTTTCAGATACTATGAAAAATAAGCACTTAAATGATACATGACCAATTTCACAAAGAAAGGGAAGAAAAAAACCACCTGTTCAATTAAAATTTCAAATCCTAAACATTTAATCCTTTATTTAAACCTGCTTCTCAATTAAGAGATACAACATTCTTGGTTATCAATTGTAAATTTTTTTAAAATTCACTGGTATCAACTGTAATCCATTTAGTCCATCTACTTTTTCATACAGTCACCATCCTTTCTCTATCAGAATCCAACAGAAGAAGAATGTAAATCTCAATTTCTTTTAGTCACCTCTGAGCCCAGGGCAACAAGTCTCAATCATAACAAAACAAAAGAAGATGCTTTATGACTGGTAGTCTGTTGCTGCAATCAAATTATTTTCCCAGTAATCGAAACTTGCCATCTGAGGAAATCTGTCACTGTTCTAGAAGCACAGTTCGAAGCTCATCTTCTTTATTAATCATCATTAAAGCAATTGCCCCATCATTAAACTCAAAAGAAGTTCCTCCATCCACAACCATACAGGCGTCCCAACAACGAGAGCGAACACAAACCCTAGGCAGAACGATATTTCATTAACTATTAATTTTCCCAATCCTAACCAATATAATACCTGAAATTTTTATATGAGCTGGAAAATTATTCAGTCTTGATTTCAAAGGCCAAGTAACATGGGAAAATTCGTGTGAACAATATGAGAACACTGCCACAAGTCTCATTTGCACATGTTCAGGATAGAACCATTCACTCAAATATTTCAGTGAACAAGTTCAGAAGGATAAAATTCAAAGGCTGTTTTCATATGACTGTTAAGTTGTTATAAGTATATTAAGTCTTGAGCAAGTGCTATTTTCATGTAAAGCTTTTACATAAAGAAAAACATATATATAGAAGAGGCACAAATTATTAATGGACATACTTGCATCATCCAAATCAGGAATCAGCGCCCTTTCCCTGCTGCTTATGCCTTCTCAAGCATACTCACTATCCTAATTTCCATCACTTTAGTAGGAACAGCTTTGTCTCTTCTTGAACTTTATATAAATGGTATTTTAGCCATTCTCATGTGTGTATGTGGTAATCTTCTTCCATACTTTTATTTTTCATTTCCCAGATGAATTTGAGCTCAAGTGCCTTTATATATGCTTACTGGATATCCCTTTTTGTGAAAATCCTCTGACCTGGCCATTGTTCTATTGGACTGGGTTAATGATTCGCTGGAATTTTTATTTACAGGTTGAGTATCCCTTTTCTAAAATACCTGGTATCAGAAATCTGTGGGATTTCAGATTTTAGATTATTTATATACAGGTAAGATATCTTGGGGAATGGACAAACTAAATACAAAATTTACCTATGATTCATATATACCTGTACATAACCTGCATATAATTTTATATCATACTTCTAGAGCACCTACATTTTTACTGTGACCCATCACATGATGCCAGATGTGGAATTTTCTAGTTCTAGTATCATAGCTTTTTTTCACAAAGTTTTGGATATTGGAAAATTACAATTTTAGATTTTCAGATTAGGGATGCTCAACCTGCACTCTATATTGGGCTATGAGCTCATGTTGCATATAGGTCCTACAAATACCTTTCTCTGTAGTACGCCTTATTATTGGTAACTTTTATTACTATGTGTTCTCAATTCTGGTGCAATTCAACTAATTAATCTTTTCTTGTTCAAGTACTTCTTATGACACATTTAAGAAACCTTTCCAACTGCCAAAGTACAAAACTATTCTGTTACCAAAAATTCAAACATAAAGATAAGTATCTTCGAAGGAATCTTTGTAGTGTCACCCAAACTGAGTATAGATTTAATTACTCAAAATTAACTCTCAAATGAGGAAGTAAATATCAAGACAGGTTTCCTTTTTACATCTTACCTAGAAAAAAAAATCAAATGTATACTGTAAAGAAAAAAAAAAGAATATTCATACTATAGGTGGCATTTTATAATTAAACTGGCCTTTGTTTCCTGTAAGATGACATTTTCTCATAACTAAGTTTTCTTGTTAGTTTGAAAATTTAGGCAAAATTTTATAAAATAAATTATATCCATTTGTGAATATCTTTCCTCGCTCAAAAACAAAATAAAGCAAATTCAATACATGAGAAGCTCACATTTAGGGAAAAGCTAAAAGAAATGAATCTTACTCTTAACTGCGGTTTTATACAAATATTTATCCTTTTATTCCACAGCTTACTAAAAAGATTTGCTTTCTAGTCAGTTATTTTAATGATCAATTTGACCTTGTATCTTGACATATTAAAAAACCCAGCAAATTAAAATCAACCAATTAAGTAATTATGACTCTTTTTATTAACATTTTAGTTTCTCTGAAGTCACAGTTTGAATGTGTATTAGTCAGGTTAACATAATTCTTTATTAGTTTCATAGATACTATGTTTCCTATCACATTAAGTTTAAACAAATTAGTACTCTTATCATGGCTGTGTAAAGCAATGAATATTGAAGTCAGGCCAAAAATGCTTACTTTGAGGAGAAACAACGCTGGCGGCTGCTGGAGAAAACTCGGTTTGCTATCGGTTCTCGGATACTGAAAAGCATTTTTGGCTCTTCTGGACTGAATAGTAGTGATTCATTATATTCATTTGTTACTATAAAGAAAAAGTATTAGCATATTCAGTGAAGGGTGGTCATTTTTGAGAAGTGCAAAACAATAGATGCTATCCCTAGCTTAAAAGTCTGAGAGGAGTTTGCTTGGAACTTAACACATACTTCACCAAAAGAAAAAAAAAGCATTATAAATAAGAATTAGCTTCCACAAATGATCCACAAAAGCATACATCACCCACAATACAGAAGAATAAGTACAATATAACTGGGGGAAAAAAAAACACTACCTTGTACAAAGATAGTAATTAATTACAAATAGAGGAAATAGACACACGCAAATGTATCAAAAGTAGAACATATTCCAGAATGCTATGCCAAACAGTTTTGTAAGTTAATAGTCTTGATATAAAACAGTCTCAAACAATAACAGGCTATATTCTTTCTCCAATGAAACTGTCAGACTCAAGGTATTTTTAGAAATCTTTGGCATCTGCCTTCTCTCAAACCAGGAAGCATATGCAAAACATACTCTAGGTTGGACATGGTGACATGCTCCTGTGGTCTCAGCTACACAGGATTCTGAGACAAGAAAATCACTTGATTCTAGGAGTTTGAGGCCAACCTAGGCAAAATAGCAATATACTGCCTCAAAAGGAAAGGAAAGGAGGGAGAGAAGGAAAAAAGAGGAAGGAGGAAGGGAAGAAGAAACTGTATGAAGAAATCAGGCTTGAAAGAAAGTTCAACTGATCATTATATTAAAAAAATGACAAAGAGTATCAGATCTACTTTATTCATGAAAGTATCATTTGAATTATTAGTGTTCAACTCACAGTGAATTTTCATCTCTACAAAATCATAATCTGAAAATGCTGAAAGTTGAAAATGCACCTAATATACCTAATCTATGAAACATCATAGTAACACAGAACATTAGAGGTATGCACTGTTCACTGCCCACCAGAAAGGATAATAAAGCCTATTACCAACTCAGCAAAAAAAAAAAAAATTCAAAATTCAAAGTATAGTTTCTACTGAACACATATCATGCACCATCATAAAGTTGAAAAACCATATTTGGCTCTTTAAAAAACAAAATCTAATTCATCCAAGAAAATAAAAACTTGCTTCTTTGGGAACACATCCACTAAAAATATTCTATATCTGAAACTTCAAAGGAATAGTTCCAAAAATGTCAGTAAACAGTGTTGTACCACTAGCATTCACTACTGCTTCTGAAGATAGTTAAATCTTCAAATGAGTAACATTGAGTAAAAACATACATGTGTTTATTAAAAAAAAAAATCAATATATTTTGTATATACCCTTGATTTAAATATCTGATATAAACCTCAGTCTCTAGGTCTGTATGTGTATGGGTACGTATGTGTGTGTCTATCAATTTTTCTATAATTTTTAGGTTTCCATTTTTGATTGCCACATGGTTGCACATATTTGTAAGGGACAATGTGGTATTTTGATTCACATATACATTGGGTAGTGATCAGCTCAAGATAATTAGCATATACTTCACCCTAAACCTTTACTACTAGATTCTCTTCACTAAAAAGAAAGTTTTATGCTATTATCTGTTTCTTATTTGTAAGAGAACCTTTTTGTCTATGTCTTATAGTCTTCTGAGTAACTATTTTGAAGGTAATGGCACACAGCCATTTTGTTACAAAGCCATTTTGTTACAAGCCATTTTGTTATTATTTTGTTACAAAATTTTATTTTTTCATAAAATAAAAAGTTTTTAAAAATTTTTATCATTTCTTTAGGGTTATGATCTAAGTTAAACGCCATAATTAAGAGTTAATTATTATACTATACTGTCTAATTTTGCATTCTTTGATGTATATTTAATGCTAAGGTCCATGATTAAAATAATCTTTTTGTTCTCAAACTGAAAGAACAGAATCTGTTTTAAGAAGCTGAAACCATGAAAAGCAAAGCCATGGGTAAGGGAGTAATCTGCAGTGACACATGGAATTTAGATGTACATTTTCTATTTGCAAGTTATATACCCTTCTATACTTTCCTAGTCTCCAGAATATGTTTATGGTTATATATGTTTTGGCATAAGTTATTAGACTTCATGTACGATATAAATCTAGCTTTAATCTTTATATTGTTGAGTTACATTTAAAGTGTTACTGTAGTAAGCACATGTTTGATTCTAAAAAAAGTGCTTTGCTAATTAAACAACTACTCTATCACTCTCAAAATTGATATAAAACTAAACTGTTAGTGATTAATATCATTTGTTACCGACCTTTCTCTACCAATTCTTTGTTCAATGGAAGATTCAAATTTCCTTGTCGTTTTGCTGTTGAAAGAAGAATGGGGAATATATCTTCCTTAAATATTTTATGTAATAGCTAATATACAATAACATATATTATATAACATAATCATGTTATAGCATATAATAGTTGTTTTGACACTCACCAATATTTAAAACATCTTCCACAGCCTGAGTTGCAACCCTGTTAATATTAAAAGACCTAAAAAAAAAAACTACATAATTATTTTTTGTTTTAATTCTAAAAATATACTAAAACTGAAAAATCTACTTAATATGTAAAGACTCTTTAGAAACTATTAAGACAAGTTATAAATGAACACATCTAAAAACTGATAAATAAAGTGCTGGAATGGCTATGACACAACACATATTCTCATACTAATAAGAATATAAAAACTGCAATTGCAGGGCTGGGGATATAGCTCAGTGGCAAAGCTCCTGCCTGGATAGAATGACATCACGAGTTTGATTGCAAGTACCAAAAACAAAAACAAAAAATGGTAAAGGAGAAATTATAATTACAATGCAATTTATGCACTATCAAAATTTAAAATGAACATATTTTGCATTCTAACAACTTATCTTAAAACATGTTCCCACTTATAATGTACAAAGATACATACAAAAATGTTTACTGAAGCATTGTAATTGCACAACAAATATATAGCCATAGGAAGCTGGTTAAATAAATTATAGTTAGTCATTATGATGTTAAACATCATAGCTATACAGTTAAACATCATAGCTATACAGAAGAACATAACTATACAGTTATGATATGGAAAGATAATAAGAATGTTAATTTTTGAAAGGCATTATAGTGTGTGTGTATAAAATGAAAGAGAAGCTAGTTTTTCACTGTGCAGTGAAATAGTAAGCGTTGACGCCCTATATTCTCCAGTCTTATACTTTCACCTTTAGACAAATGTGAAAACACTTTGAACATTTTAAGACAAGATGTATATGTACAAATTATTAAAAATTTAAAATCTACCTTTGACAAAGGGGCCAAACATGTTCACTGTAAGAAAGATAGCCTCTTTAATAAATGGTGCTAGAAAAATTGGCTTTCCCCATGCCAAAGACTAAAACTAGATCCATGTCTATTACATGCACTAAAGTAAAAATGGATCAAAGATCTAAATATTAAAAAGACAAGGTAGGTAGAAATCATGAAGACATAGGCATAAGCGAAGAGTTCATGAACAAAATGCAAACCGCACAGTAAATACTTCAAAGAATCAACAAGTGGGATCTCATCTTATTAAAAAGTTTTGCACTTCAAAAGAAATCATCAACAGAGTGAAAAGAAAACTCAAAGAATGGGAAAACATTTTAGCCAACTGTCTCTCAGACCAAGGACTTCTATCTAGAACAAATAAAGAATTGAAAATCATCAGGCCTCCCAAACTCAAAGACTCAACCCAAAAATGGGCATCGGAGGTGAACACTCATTTCTCAGATGAAGAAATACAAATGCCAAATAAATACATGAAGAAATGTTCAACATCACTGGTCATTCGAGAGATGCAAATGAAAACAACAATGCAATTCCATCTCACTCCAGAAAGAATGGCTACATCAAGAAATCAATCAGTAACAAATGTTGGCAGGGCTATGAGGAAAAAGGAACCCATCTTTACCATTGGTGGGAGTGTAGACTGGAACAATAACTGGAAATCAGTGTGAATATTCCTCAAAAAACTAGGACAGGAGGTTCCTTTCAATCCAATTGTTCCCCCTTCTGGGTATTTTCCCAGAATTGAAAACATATGCCACAGCAATATATATGCACCCACATTTATAGCAGCACAATTTGTAATAGCTAAATACTGGAAACAACCAAAATGCCCATCAACTGCAGAATGAATAAAAAAGATGTGATATTTTTTAATACAATGGAGTATTACTCATCTACAAAAAAGGATAAACTTGAGGCTTTTATAGGTAAATAGATGTCACTTGAGGCCACCCTCATAAGTGAGATAAATCAAACTTACATGTAAATATCGTATTGTCTCCCTAGTATAAAAAAAAAATTGAAAGAGTAATAAGAGTCAAAATGTACAGTAGCTATTGTGAAAATGAAAGGAAAAGAAAGTGCTCAAAAGGAAAGAACAACTGGGATAGGGAAAAGGATAAAAGGAAGAAGGAAAGAGATTATATGTATATAGGTATACATATATATGTATGTGTGTATGTGTATTATAGATAACTATATTACTAATCTCTGTAAGTTCATCAAAAAGAAGTTTGTGCTTTCATTGTTTGATCATTATTTTTCTATGCCTAAATCTTGTAATCCAAACAATGACTTCTAAGATAAAAATATTCAATATATTAACTAGTGCTAATTTCCTAGTTTTTTTGAAATTCTGTATCATTTCTATCCTTTTGTTTAAAAAAAACTTAAAATTATTCACGTATCAAACTCTTTTGCTTAAAAAATTAAGATCTGCTCCTTGCCTACTCCAAATTTACCATCATCTACCCTTTGACTTCACAATCTAACCATACCAAACTCATTCCTACCTCTGCACCTTTGCTCAGAATTACTACATGGTATGAAGCAAAACACTGTAAGTCTCCTAACTTTCTTATTCAGTAAATATGTATCTTATTAGTATTACTGTTACATACTACAAAGCATAAGCCACTTTGATACTACCTGGAGCAGGGCTAGAACTGAACAAAAAAAAGTTAAAAGCAATCAAGATACATGAGTCAGTCTAATTCTTCTGAGCACTCACATTATTGAATAGATTTAGTAAATTATCTCTAGTTATAGTAAACACAGAATTCTTACAAGAACTTGCTCTAATGTTCCAAAACTATGAATTATTAGGGATACCATAAACCAACCCTAAATAAATTCTCTGAATTAGAGTTATATTAACATTACTTTTCTATGCTTGTAACCAAGACTAGTCAATTCAGTCTACCTTTAGGAGTAATAGGTTATATTCTACATCAAAGACATACTAAAATTCCACCTCATAAAAATGCCTTTCAGCCAGGCATGGAGGCACATCTTTGCAATCTTGGACAGGCCCTCAAAACTGCAAATGGGAGGCCAGTTTGGGCAATTTAGTGAGACCCATCTCAAAACGTTTAAAATAAAAAATTACTGGGGTTGTAGCTCAGTGGTAGAGCACTTGCCTAGCATGAGGCACTGAATGGTTCAATGCCCAAGATCACAAAAAAAGAAAAGCAAAATATGACAAACAATTAAACCCCTACTCCTAACCTTAAGTCTGACAGGACAGAATAAATGCAGGAGGAGGACTGGGAGCAGCCTTAAGAAGAAACTAATTGAAGTATGTGATTCCATCCTGTAATACTTCTCCAAGTATAATGGAGTAAATCACGCAACGCACTGGCCAGAAGACTTGAGATAAAGGATAATTCAGATATTTACTCCTCAATACAGCTCCTAATCTGAACCCTGAATAATGTTTTTGGAAAAACAAACATGGGATTTCCTCAAACACTTCTGTTTTCTCTGGACATGTAGTTAGTTAGGCTTTATTTTCTAGCCTCTTTCACCGTATAACCATGTGAATTCTAGCTAAAGGAATCAGAGTGGACATGATGGGCAGCTCTTGCAAGCCTGGCTCACCAGCCTCCCAGGGGACCCTCCATGGTCTGTCTTTTTCTGTGGCTTGACACAAATGAACACAGTGACCTCAGGAGCCATGTTAAGAAGACAGCAGAGCCAAGGATGGAAAGCCACTTGAAGGAAAGCCACCTACCAATTACCCACTCTGTACTTCAAGAGAATAGAAAATAAACTTGTATTCTGTTGAGCCATTGTGTTACATCAACTAGCTTGCCCTGAGTTACACATTTCCACATTTCTATATTTAAAGCAAACACTGACAAGGTCACATTAAAAAAACAAACAAAAAAATCTTTCATTAAAAAAGAAAAAAAGAAAAGATTATCCTAACCTTTTCTTTCCAGTGACTACTCAGCTTTACAATTTAAAGTTAAGTTTCTGATTTAAATCCTGACTTCATCATTTATTAGCCACATGGCTTTGGAAAACTCAGTTAACTTAAGAGACTTTACACTGTGTTAAAGCAAATAAAATTACCTACCACCAGATTAGTTGTGATAATTTACACAATGTAATCACATGGAACCAAAAAAGTATTCAGAAGTGCTGTGTGATAAAATTAAATTATGATGTATAGAAATTTAAAGATTTCCCCCAAATCCTTCTTGCTCCTTAGGTTCTTTTCTCTCTTTGCATTTTTCAAAGAGGAAAGAACTAAAGAGCTACCTCAGCAAATACAAATCAATAATGTGAAGGAAGAGGGAAGAGTGTTAAATGAGTTGCTCAGGGCAGAGTTTAAGGATAAGATGTGGAATTCTACACTAAATATAGGCATTAATGAGAGACTTTAACAAACAACACACAGAAGGATGAAATTCCAACTCCAGCCTTACTTATTCAAATACAACATGTAACCATGGTTACAACATGTATCAATGCAAAGGTCCTGGGTTCAATCTTCAGTATAGGGTGTAGGTGGACAGGGGTAAATGTTAGTCTTTATGTTCTTATCATTACTGAAGACTTGACAACTAAACCTACACAGTGTTTGAAGGAAAAAGTCAAAGCCCCCGTACATCTAGCAAAAGTACTATTTCACTAAGATTACCAAGTTTATTTTGATGGTTTTTCAGCTCAGTAAAATTGCTATGATTTGAGTATGTTCCCTAAAGTTCATGTGTCAGAAAATCCACAGTGCAATAGTGCTGAGAGAGGGAAACTATGAGTTGATCAGATCACAGAGGTTTTGCCTGCAAGAGTACATTAATATCACTAACTCAGGTTTGGTTCCTGACAGACAGGTGAGTTCAGCCCCCTCTTCCGTCATCTACAATGGGATAAAGCAGCATGAAGGCCCTCACCAGATGTTGGTACTGTGATAACAGACTCCCCAGTTAACTGTGAGAAATAAGTCTCTGTTTTTTATAAATTACTCATTCAGTGGTACTGTTACAATGAGAAACAGACTAAGACAACAAAAATTCACCTTTCAAGGGTGTGACTTCTATGTATGTCTCAGAATTCCTCCACTCCATTTAAAAGCTCACTTTCCCCTGTGAGGCAGCACAAGTAATGGTGACAGGGGAAAATCCACTCAAGTATACTGTAAGTATATCCAATTCTGATACCAGTTGTGTGACTTGGCTTAAATTGTTATCGTTGTTAAGCTTCAATGTTTCCCCCTCAGACACACAGTCCTTACAGGGATTAAACCCTGAGCCTTGTACTGAGCTACATCTCTCCAGACCACTCTCTGGGGGAGGATCTCACTAAGTAGCTAAGTTGCCCAGGCTGGGCTCGAACTTACAATTTTCCTACCTCATCCTCCCTGACAGCTGGGATTACACGCTTATGCCATCAGGCCCAGCTAACTTCAACTTCTTCCTTATAAAAAGGAAAAGTACTATATCCTTTCAGGATTTCTGTAAGGATCAATACAAAGTGCATAGCACAATACAAAGTAGTAAAGGCTGAAAAACTTACAATGCATGAAACAGAAACTTATACAATCTCAGAAGTTCAGAAGACAAAGTAAAATTGTACCTATTCAGTGTCTCTTATCTTCCAGATAAGGAAACATATAGGCTTACAAAACCAGGTGGTGGAGTATCGAGGAGACCAGAGGAAGGCCTCAGCGGCCTGGGACCTCAGCTGTTGGGCCCACCCCTGCTGGACCTGCCCTTTGCCAGGAGCATCGCTGAGGCCACTGCAGGTGTGAGCTGCCTGGGACTGCCACCGCTGGGCCCATCTTTCTTCCAAGAACATCGAAGAAGCCCGCCACAGGCCTGAGCTGCCTGGGACCACCTCTGCTGGGCCTGCCCTTACACTGAGAACATCGGAACCTTGGACTACAGTGGACTACCGCGCTGGCTGGATGAGACACTCAGGAACCCCTCACTCAAACGGAAGACCTCAGCAGGCTCCAGTCAGTGTGGTGAGTTTGCCCCCTAAAATAGAGGGGTGTAGTGGGTAAATAGGGGTGGAAATGAAACTCCTGCCAATTGTAAGACTTGGTGAACCTGGCAAGAGAGTGGGTAACCCCCGCACCCACACAGAGAACATCAGACAGGTTGAGGAGTGCGCCAATAACGACCTCCCCAATTTAGAGAAAATTAAAAGAAATTATGAGACCTCCAGTGACATAGTAGGACCTCAGCTGACACAAACACTGTAGCCAGGGAGATCTGGTGACCTGCAACAACCTGAAGATATAACAACAGCAGGAACTAAGAGTTACCCTACATCAATATTTCTGGGCTAGTTAGCCCAGAAAGAATATAGGACTCACCCAACTGGCCCTGTAGGAGGAATTCAGGAGACTAGATCTCCTCTTCATTGTGGTACCCAGCAATTTAACAAACATCAACCACACAGCAGGACCCTAAAACACACACTACAGAAAGTTGTGACACTTGGGATAGAAAGACCAGAAACTTACCCAAAAGGTGAAAATGACTAAACGAAAAGGCAAAATACAATCCCAAACACCTAGTCCATCAGAAGCAAATACAGGCGATAATAAAATAGAGGACCTTAAAAGTCATACACCAGAAATCTCAGGAAAGATAGCAAATGAAGTAAAGAAACAAATCCATGAGGCTATAGAGGAACTCAAATTAGAAATAATGTCTTATGTAAAGACAAAAGTAACAACCTTAGTAAATGAGTTGTTCAACATAGCTAGAGAAGAAATAGATTAAAAAAATACAGGAGCATGGGAAATTGATTGAAACTTTGAATGAAATATGCAGAAAACAAACAATCTATGAAACAGATTCAAAGAGAAATTCAAGAAACAAAAAATTGTATTGAAAGCCTGCAAAGCCCTTTAAATGAATCTGAGGATAGAATTTTGGATCTTGAGGACAGGATCACAGATAGTGATCTTGAAAGGGTAGAACTTATAAAAAACAAAGCAGCATGAAATGACAATCCAACAGCTTCCAGATGATGCCAGGAGAAGCAATGTTAGATTAATAGGCATCAGTGAGGAGGCAGGAGACAATGCAAAGGATATAACTAACCTGTTTGCAGAAGTAATGGCAGAAGATTTCCCAAACATGGGGAAAAAATCTGATATACAAGTAAGTGAGGCATACAGAACGCCAAACAGTCATAACCAACATAAACCTACACCCAGACATATAATAATTAATATCTCAGACATACAGCATAAAAACAGAATACTAAAAGCTGTTAGAGAAAACACAACTCACATATCAAAGAAAGCCTATTAGAATCACGGCAGACTTTGCAGTGCAAACCTTCAGGTTAAGATGAGCTTGGCGTGAAGTATTTCAAGCCCTAAAAGAAAACAACTTTCAACCCAGACTGATGTACCTAAAAAAACTGTCTTTCAAATTTAATGGAGAAACAAGATACTTCCATGACAAAGAACTGAAGAAATTCATGTCCATCAAACCTACCTTAGAAAGAGTGCTGCAGGACGGACATCCTAGATAGAGATAAAAATGACCACAATCTCCAGAACAACACAAGAAAGAAATCACCAGGCTGGACAAGAAATTAAACAAGAGAGAAAAGCAGGAAACTAACAATAGGAACACAATGTGGCAAAGTCAAGCCAGTACATATCAGTGATATCCATAAATGTAAATGGCCTCAATTCACCTATCAAAAGAAACAGGTTGACAGAATGGCTCAAGAACAGGATCCCACAATATGATGTATACAAAAAACATATCTGACTCAAAAAGAAACTCACAGATTAAAAGTCAAAGGATGGAAAACAGTATTCCATACAACAGGAACCCAAAAACAAACAAACAAAAAAAAACAGGTGTAACTATTCTATTTGCAGACAATGTGAACTTCAAACCTAAAATGATTAAAAGAGACAAAGAAGGTCACTACATACTTGTAAGTGGAAAAACTCAATAGGAAGAACTAACAATTATAAATATATATGCACCAAACACAGGAGCACACAACTATATAAGATAGATACAAAGGACATGAAACACAAAATACACAAGAACACAATTATTACAGGGGACCATAACAGTCCATTGTAACAAAGAGATAGATCAACTAGACAAAAAGTCAGCAAAGAAATAATAGAACTGAATCATACCTGTGAGCAACTGGACTTAGATGTTTACAGAGTGTTCCACGCGACCACATCAGAATACATATTCTTCTCAGATGCGCACAGGACATTCTCCAAAATCGACCATATATTATCCCATAAAACATTCTTAAGTAAATGCAAAGGTACTGAAATTATCCCATGCATACTATCTGACCATAGCACACTGAAATTGGAAATTAATGGCAAAAGAAATTGCAAAACCTGCATAAATACATGGAAATTAAATAACAACCTTTTAAACAACCAGTGGGCTACAGATGAAATTAAAGAAGAAATAAAGCAATACCTACAATTCAATGAAAATCAGAAACAACCTACTGTAATCTGTGGGATGCAATGAAAGCGGTCTTAAGAGGGAAATATATAGCAATAAATTGTCTATCAAGAAAACAGAACGAGCACAAATAAACAATCTAATGCTTCATCTGAAGCTTCTAGAAAAAGAAGAGCAAGTTTAATCTAAAGCTCATAGAAGAGAGGAAATTGTAAAGATTAGAGCAGATATCAATGCAATTGAAACTAAAAAAAAAAACAAAGAATGAATGAATGAAAAAGCTGGTTTTTTGAGAGAATAAACAAAATTGACAAACCTCTAGCTAACCTTACAAAGAAAAAGAAAAAAACCCAAATTCAGGCAATAAGGACTGCAAAGGGGGAAATTACTACTGCGCCCATGGAAATTCAGAAGATCATGAATATCTACTTTGAAAATCTCTACTCACGTACAGAGGAAAACACAGATTTCTAGATGGACAGATTTCTATAAACATATGAACTACCAAAGCTCAACCAAGAAGATATAGCAATTTTGAATAACCCAGTATCAGCTATTGAAATTGAAAATGTAGTAAAAAAAAACTTACCAACAAAGAAGAGCCCAGGTCTTGATGGATTCACGGCTGAATTCTACAAGAAATTTAGAGAAGATTTGATGCCTATACTCCTTAAACTCTTCAATGAAATTGAAAAGGAAGCAATCCTCCCTAAATCATTCCTGGAGGTAAGTATTACTCTCATACCAAAACCAGAGAAAGACCCAACCAAAAAGGAGAACTACAGGCCAATCTCACTAATGAACATAGATGCAAAGATTCTCAATAAAATACTGGCAAATAGAATGCAGCAAATCATCAAGAAGATTATACATCATGACCAATTGGGGTTCATTCTAGGAATGCAGAGATGGTTTAACATGCGCAAATCAATAAATGTAATACACCACATCAACAGAGCCAAAAAAAAAAAAAAAAAAAA